>OMMV01234731.1:0-10349 GCA_900302635.1 Chatrabus melanurus | reverse complement strand
GGTAGGACAGTCAGACACATACGGTCTACTTACTCTCCAGTTGATGGTGCTGTTGGTCGGGGGGGATGGGGCACAATCAGCCTCCTCCTGAATCCTCCTCACAATGGAGGCAAAAGCTGGGATTCTTGGAATATCTCGTCTTCTCTGGATTTGAGGTCTCAATAATGCTTGGTCCAGCCCCTCAAGACAGAGCTGTCTCCTCTGGAGTTTCCTTAGGCGCAGTCACACCTAGACAACATAGACACTGTCCTCTGCTGTCCTCCGCTGATGAACGTCAACCGCGTCCAAAAATTTTCAACGTTTAAAATTCCTCTGCATTTGCCGACGTACCTCTGGCTACATTGGAGACCGTTGGAGAAAGTTAATCTCCACTACGATCAAGTTGGCCTCCGTTAGCATCTGCTGGCTTCCGCTAGCTAAAATTACTGGTGCGATCATCTCCGCTGGCTAACGTTTGGGTGCTGCCTCGCCCTGCCT
Organism: Chatrabus melanurus; assembly: GCA_900302635.1. Taxonomy (NCBI): domain Eukaryota; kingdom Metazoa; phylum Chordata; class Actinopteri; order Batrachoidiformes; family Batrachoididae; genus Chatrabus; species Chatrabus melanurus. The sequence goes on along the minus strand of OMMV01234731.1, from coordinate 9,872 downwards.
GCTCAGAATCACTGGACAGTGGCGTGTTGACCCCCCTCTCCCGCACGTTGCCACGTTGGCAAAAGTCCCAGCTTGTCCATGTTGTCCACCCCTCCTTTTGTGGCATTAGAATCCATGTGATGAAGCAGCATCACAGCCAGCCCAGATCTTGAGTCCATATTTTGCAGATTTAGATGGACTATAGTGCCTGAAGGGACAGCTGCCCCTAAATTGCATAAGCTGCTCATCAGCAGTGACATTTAGGTCTGGGGTTGTACAACAGCATAAGGTGGTGCACCCACTTGTCCCACACTGTCCTTGTTGTCTTGGTTACTGAAGCAGATAATCCTGGAAGTAATGTGGAAGTTTTGCAGAGCTGTTTTTGCCCAGAAACATTCTCTGCAGGTTTCTGCAGCACACGGGGATTCTGTGGATTCCCCTTTGGATCTGAAAACTCCAGCAAGGAAAAGAACCCCCTTCCACTTCTCTCCAAAAACACACCTTCCCTCCAAATGTGTGTAATTCAGAATGATTTTCTGGATGACAACTGAGATAAAAAGTTCAAAAAAAGACTTGATGTCCTGAACTTTTTTTTTTTTTTTTTTTAAAGACGCACACTTCCAACATCTTGTAAGCACCATTTCCTTTTTAGATGTTTCAGGCCATTTGGTCACAGTAGTGGTAATTGCGACCGCTTTCAGTGTGGAAGGTTCCCGGTTCGAACCCCACCCCTGCCCGTTCTCCATGTAATGTGGAGTTGCGTCAGGAAGGGCATCCGGTGTAAAAACTTGTCAAATCTACATGCAGATCCATGTGGGATCTGCTGTAGCGACCCTGAGTTTCAATTGGGAGCAGCTGAAAGTAGATTATTCCATTTGATCTCCGTCTTACAGTGTCGTGTTCTTTTCCAGATTCTGCAGGAGCCTGAAGGAGATGGACAGGAGCTGGGTTCACAGTTTGGAGGCCACAGAGTTTTGGCTGTAATGAGACCTCCTGTCCACCAAGCTGAAGGCGCTGTGAGTGTCGCTGCCATCACTACTGTGTAGATTCTCAGGAAAGTTGTTGTGGTCGGTACACGACACCGACACAGCGAAACATGGTTGAGATATATATAATTTTTTTTTTTTAGTTGATGCAATGCAAATTCAAGTGAAGCAGGACATTTGGTGAGATGTTGGATTGACTGATGTTGACCTGACTTCAACAGCATAGAACTGAATCCCACTCTGTACTGAATTGGTTCAGATTACTCCTTTTGTTTTGGACCTGCCTCTCTGTAATGACAGTTTCCAGCTACTTAAAGCAAAAAAATAAAGTCTTTACACTAACACAATTTAGAAACATCATTCATGTGCTTCCACTAAGTACTATCAGCCAGGTGGTGATGAAGCCTTTTATATGATGGGGCGGGTTAGCCTGTCGTTGATAACACATTTAATGGTGCTATTTTTAGCTCATGAGATATGCCAACATCACGCAATGTGACTTTGTGGTAGGACAAACTTATCACAGTGTAAGGCATTGTAGATGAGATTAAAAAGACGATCGTGAGGAATCAGTGCCTTACATTATTATTATTATTATAAAAAAATGAAAACATTGAAATGCAACATTCCTTTATTAACATCAGATTGCAGTACATTAGTCTCATTATTATTCACTGTGATTAGCAGGACAAGCGTAGGTTTAATGGAGTCAGTGAGTGGGTCCACAAAACATCAAATAAAGACAGACAGGATTATCAAGTTCCTTGTGAAGCCTTGATGCTAATCGCAGGATCCTGGTGGCCAGTAAGGCCACTGTTGTTTGCTTAAGAGCCACACCTTGTACTCTCTCTGTGTGTATGTGTGCGTGTGTGTGTACTGTGTGGTGGGAAGGTGTGGGGTTACACTATAGTAACACTATATGTATTCTGCTGATAATGACAATGTGCCTGCTTGATGCTTGGCCCACTTATATTGTAATTTATTTATTTTTTCTAAAGATACTGGTTCAAACGACAGAATCCCAGTTTAACTATTTTCATGACTGTTATGTGATGTCTTCTTGTGAAAATGACTTTATAGCCTGTTACATCTATAAGAAAAGTATTTAACAGGTGTTTTGACTCTTGTGTGGAGCTCAGCAGAACAGGGAAAAACACTAATTATTGGCCGCACAGACCACCTCTGTCTCTAGCTCTGGTCCTCACAGCCTCAGCACTACAGTACTAATCAGAAATGGTTATTGATTTCCAATTAATGGATATTTGCTGTTATTTTTTGTTACTCCGTCAGTGAAATAAAAAAAATTTCTGGCCTAGCGGGGGTTCTGTCCTATTATAGTGGAAAAAGTGATTTCTCACGGTGTGGCCGGTATTGTGTGATCCATATGAGGGAGCACGATCACACCGGTAATGACTGACACCCACCCATGTGAAATTCCTAGGTCACAGTGGTGTCAGTGGTTCACAAGGTAGTTCAGGCACATGTTTTGTTTCTATGAATGGCTGATCACGAATGAACTCAGTCCTCGGAAGTTAGTAAGGTATTTATTCATTTATCAATGGGCAATTTATTTTTATATATATATATATATATAATTTCTTTTTCTTTTTTTTTGAAAGCACATACTCTTCTATGGAGGCTGTAACACATTCTAGGAATTCTTCAAAATTGCTGAGATACTGTAAATTATCACTTAAAGTGGGTCCATAATAAACCATAATCTTAGCAAATTTGGAATCCAGAGATAAGCACCGGCACCAACGGGCCTCAGGGCCCATATAGGACTTACTTCTTCTTAGCAAATGTAAAGTGAGCATCCCAACTATTGTGAAAAGGTGACAAACCATTTGTGGTCTAGTGACCCTCAATCTTCTTCCAGTGGAATCAAAGCATTGTGTTTCTCCAAACCTGGATGTCTTTGGTAGTAGGTCTCTCCAGAGGATCCTTGGGTACTGGTGGAATGACTTGGTATTGAACTGTAACATTTTGGCCATGTGGTGCACTTCTCCGTGCGTGATCCAGCACACAGGTGCCTCGGTGTTGCGAACCACAGCAACTGGAAAATTAAAGTGGAACGTTCATTTGTCTGCCTGGATGGTTGGCATCCAGGTGCCAGGGTTCTGTAGTCTTGTGTATGCAGTGGCACGAGCGCACGCTCCCTAACCTGATCCCCAATGATTCTTTGGAAAATATTGAAAGCCATTAGTTAAAAAAAAAAAAAAAGTGTAATTGTTATATTTGTATTTTATTTTGCTGTCAGGTCACAAGTGAGGCTGTTGGCATTGTTCAGCGCTTTCCCTTCTCGTCCGCCCTCCAGAGGATGAGTGTGGTGACTGTGGCCCCTGGGGGGCACTCAGCTCAAGCTTTTATCAAAGGGTCCCCAGAGATGGTGGCTAGTCTCTGCCAAGAAGAAAGCGGTGAGACGGAGAGAAGCACACAGAGAGCGCGTTCCTCCTCCGCCAGCACCGTTTCTGACCATGTTGCACTTTCATTCACACTCGTGTCTGGCTGCGAATGATGTGTGACGCTTCCCTTCTTGTTTTGTGTCATTGGAAGTATGACTGACAGGTTTCATAAAGATCAGCATATTAGTTTATCAATAACCGATCAAAATGTGGAAAACATTTCCCATCTGATAATGTATAAACCAGAATCCACATCTCTCTGTAACGTCACTTGATATATAAAAAAACCACAAAGTCCCGTAGAAGTAGGAAAATGAGGCGTGAAGACGTTGCACATACAGTACTGTGCAAAAGTTTTAGGCATATTAAAATTTTCTTTTAAATAAAGAGAAGCTGTTAAATAGTTCGTTTCTGAATAAATATGTAAAATGTCTGACTACATCGCACCTTTTAAAAATAATAGCTTCTTTTAAGTGATAAAATGACAATTTGTTTGAGAGTGTCTCTTTAAATTTATAAGAAAATCAGGTTGTGTTAAATCAGGTTTTTAAAAAAAATCATTTTATTATTGATTGATAATCAGCAAAGTCTTTGTGTTGTCAAGTACTCGGCAGTACAGCCACAAGGAAATCACTTTTCTTTTTTCTTTTTTTTTGTAGTTTTGCTTCTTTTTTCAAAATGAGTTTTGTAAATTAGTAATTGATTCGTTGATTTAATGAAAAAGAAAATGTAATCACACCATATTTTATTTATGTTGCATTTTTTTTAGGCGTGGGGATTTCACATGATCTGTTGACAATGATGCCTGGAGCCGTTTGTTTAATTATTATTATTTTTTTAAATGTACCTAAAACTTTTGCACAGTACTGTACGTCAGCGTTTTCTAATTCTGTTCACGTTAAATATCTCAAATTAATATAAGGATCGTTATACTGCAAAATACTACAAATTATTAAGTTCAGTTCAAGCATATTTTACTTTTAGTAATTAATATTAATAATTAAAATTTGAGTTAAAAAAACAAATGGTTTAAGACCTTAGGTTTCCTCAAACTGTGTGTGTGTGAGTGAGTGGTGCGTTTTGAACCACTGATGAAGAGTGTGATGTTTTCCGCTTACAGTTCCAGCACAGTTCTCAAGCACACTGCGGACTTTCTCCAGCGACGGCTTCAGGGTTCTTGCTCTCGGATGCAAACCATTAGATATGGAACCAGACCTGAGTACCATTGAACGGTTAGTCATGAACACTCCGTTCTGTATTTGACTTTGTATTTGTATTTAAGTTTCCTCGTACAGTCAGGTCCATAAGTATTTGGATAGTGACACCATTTTTGTAATGTTGCCTCTGTACACCACCACATTAGAGTTGAAATGAAACAATCAAGATGTGTTTGTAGTGTAGACTTTCATCTTTAATTCAAAGGGTTTAACACAAAAAAAATACTGCATTAACTATTTAGCAATTACATCCAGTTTTACACAGTCATTCCATTTTCAGAGGCTACATGTAATTGGACAAATTAATTATTATTATTATTATTATTGTTGTTAATACAAATCATTACTTTTACAGCCAGTTTTCTTGAGACAAGTCAGTAGATGGATACATGAACATTTCCAAGTCACTGAATATGTCTTGGACTTGATTTACATCAATCATTAAGAAATACAAACAGTATGGTACTGTGTGGTAAATCTGTCTGGAGGAGGCAATTCTCAAACACTGAGTGATTGTGCAAGAAGGAGACTAGTGAGGGAAGCCACCAAGACATCTATGACAACTCTGACAAAGTTATAGGCTTCTGTGCCTCTGATTGGAGAAGCTGGACATAGTGCAACTTTTGTCTGTTGTGTCATCAGTTTTACAGCTTTGTGGTGGAGTGGAACAGAGAAGGACTTTTCACTCAGAAAATGGAGGGACTGTGTATAAAAATGTCTGTAATTCCTAAATGGTTAATGTGATATTTTTTTATGAAACCCCTTGAATTAAAACTAACACTCTGCACTACAATCACATCTTGATTGTTTCATTTCAACTCCATTGTGATGGTGTACAGAGGCAAAAAAAAGGGAAAAAAGTCAATGTCCAAATACTTATGGACCAGATTGTAGCTTCAATCCTACAAATGAATCATTGTATTTTACTTTGGTTGACTGTGTAATTGTTCCGTCCCCAGTCTAGGGGTGTCAGGACGTAATCTAAAAGAAAGCAGAGAGGGAGCGAGGTCAAATCCAACTGTGACCTTTTATCTGCACACCAAATTATTTCCAGAAACCTGTGCTAATTAACCAAAGCACCACCAAACCTCGGGGTGAACCCACGCCAATATAAGAAACAAAACATTTGAAGTGGCAAACTAAAACCTCACCGAGCAAATAAACGACTAACTACCTACCCAGTAAAAACAGGAGAAAACGGTCAACAAAAAATGGCAGTTCACCCCTACGGCTTTGTGCAGATGTATACAGTGGAATATTTACACAATTTACAGAATGACTGATTAATAGAAAAGCTGTGGCGACAGGAGACATGCAGAGGGGGAAACAGCAGGGTCACTGTGGGTGAAGAATAGCTTCAGCATATTCACATAGTTTTTCCTCCTATGATGGGGGGGAACCAACGACAGAACGTGGAGAGCAGGACGGGTAGCAGTCAGGTGGCCCAGCTCATGGCAGCAGAAACATTCACGGCTGCCTGAGGAAACCAGAGTACGTTGCATGCTTTGTGACATTGCTTTTGGGCTCTTGCTACTGCAAACAGCTGGAGTATTTTTACAGCGGCCTGGAGGAAATGCAACACAGTGCGTGAGAACAAACTCGTCTGCACACACAGCAGCTTTGGAGAACAAATCGACTTTCTGCTCATTCAGGTAGACGACATTCCTTTCAGGAATGCACGTTTTATGCTTCTTTAACAAAACCAGCTCCCGGAGCTGCGCAAAGTTACTCACCTTGCACGCTGCACACCACTTATCAAACAAAACAGTTTTTTCACAGGCAAACTCAACATACGTTTGGTTGGCAGGTTTTTGAGGTGCTAAATTTCTGGCCGTATGCCTCAGGAACCAATTTGTAAACCCATAAGGCTGTGGCTTTCACAACGTCGTAATCTAAATTTTCCTCAATGGACAAGCTCGCACACACTGCTCCTTTCCCACTAATTTGCACGGAAGTAGCAAACTTCAGACTTCTTTGGGCCACTTTAAGGTTGCAGTAATGCGCTCAAATCACTAAAATACAACTCAACTCCAAAGGGTGGGACTAATGAAATGTGTCTGCTCGCATCAAACTGCTCTGAGGAAGTGGTAGAAGAAGGCACACCCGAGGTCTGTCCGGCTCCAAGGCCCTGATGTGGAGATGCATAAGCAACAGCTTGTGCATTCTGGTCTCGAGCTCCACCTCTTTGAGGTGGAAGGCCTGCTTTAGATCCTCTGTATCCACCCCAGCCTGCAACAGCACGACTGGATCTGCGCCCGAGGTCTGGGCGAGAGCAGGAGCCTCCGCTCCTTCCTTCTCCCTGGCCACCACAGAAGGCCCAAACTCCTTCATAATTATGCCCCTCTCAACCAACTCCTCTTTTAAGCAAGCTTTTAGCTCTACCTTACGAGCATTTAAGGGCACAGAGATTTCAAAGACAAATTCTCTGGGTCCCACTGCACTGCAAGGTGTTTGGACTGGCTCAAGCTTTTATCAAAGGGTCCCCAGAGATGGTGGCTAGTCTCTGCCAAGAAGAAAGCGGTGAGACGGAGAGAAGCACACAGAGAGCGCGTTCCTCCTCCGCCAGCACCGTTTCTGACCATGTTGCACTTTCATTCACACTCGTGTCTGGCTGCGAATGATGTGGGACTGGCTCTGGAGAAAGTTCCAGTGACTGCAGGGAAAGACCGCAAGCCGGGATCCTTTCGGGCACGTAAGACCAACAGGCTAATTAAGAGCTAGACCATTGTCTGGGGTGGTATCTCTCCATCTTACCTACGTTTGTTTCCCAGTAGCTATGTCCCTTTTCGACTTAGTGGGGGGGGGGGGGTGCCCTGTGTGCCTGCATCCTTGTAACACATCAGGGCCCCCAAGGGTGGTGCAGGGCTGCTGAAGTTGGTGGGTGAGCTGAGATTGTACTACTCAGGGTCCCACTGCAAGATGTATTTGAAGATTACGCTTTTATGCACCTTTCCGGTTTTTCAAGCGCAGGATTTCATGCAAACTCATCCATGTCAAATGACATTATGTACTAACAACACCACTCCCCACACACACAAAGAAAAAACAGCCAACCAAAGGACAAACACAAACAAAAAACAATTCTAGATCAAGGACCAAGGACAAGCCCCCTCTATAAAACACTCACTTCAGGGTCGACAACAGTCTCTGGGAGCTCACTCTACAAAACAAATGTTTCTGTCGTGAGTTCCTCAGGGTTAATACAGTTTTGTGTCTCTCCACAGCGGGACAGTGGAGAAGGACATGAATTTCCTGGGATTACTGGTGATGAAAAACCTGGTGAAGCCAGAGAGTCCCACGATCATCAACATCCTGAAAACGGCGCGGCTTCGCAGCGTCATGGTCACTGGTCTGCGATGGTTTTAAAACTTCTTGTTTTTCTTCTGTGCACACAAAGAAAGAACTTGAAGATTCTGTGCTGTGCCACATTTAAAACTCGTTTTCGTCTTGCACCAGGGGACAACATTTTAACAGCAGTTAATGTGGCAAAAAGCTGTGAGATGGTGGGGTCTCAGGAACAGGTGGTATTTGTTCAAGCCACCCCCCGCACCGCCCACTCTCCACCCACCCTCAGGTTCCACCTGGGAGACGGAGGGACCAGTGCCGCCCAAGACTCCACAGAGGTCATTACACAGGTTGGTCCTGTGCCACACACTGATCCAGAGTCAGTTTAAGACTATGGGTACTTTAGTGTTGCTGCTCCATGCATTCAATTTCTGAATCCACTTATTCCAGTTGAGGGTTAGCGGTTGTTTGGCAAGAGGCGGGGCACACCCTGGACAGACTGCCGGTCCATCGCAGGACCGACACATATAGACAGACAAACTCATTCTTACTCACACCTACAGTCAATTTAGAGTCACAAATTCACCTAATCTGCATGTCTTTTGGAAGTGGGAGGAAGCCGGAGCACCCGGAGGGAACCCACACAAACACGGGGAGAACATGCAAACTCCACACAGAAAGGACCGGGTCGGAAGCAAACCTGGGACCTTGTCACTGTGAGGCAACAGTGCTAACCACTAATCCACTGTGCCGCCTGAGTCACTGATAAATACTCTAAATAAGCACTTAAGCAGAGAAGTTATTTTAAAGCTCAACTTTAATCTTACATTGATCACTGATGGAAAAGACCATTACAAACCAATTTCCTCAAATCACGGTGGATTGATTGACCCTGGCCACTCTGACTAAAAGAGTAGCACCTTCAAAACATTCGAGTTTCTTTGTTTATGTCCGTCTTGTGGCCTTTTGGGACTTGGCAGACTTATGTGCTTTAGTAAATGCTTTTTTAGATACTGACCTTTGTCCTGCTCTCTTCAGGGCCTGTACCAGGGTGGGTTTGGATATCACTTGGCAATCAATGGCAAGTCCTTCGCTGCCCTCTGTGACCATTTTCCTGACCATCTGCCAAAGGTGATGTTCACTGTGGAATCCCTGAATAAAATATGGACATGACGTTTGACCGGGACAGCAGTGCAAAGCTAACTATGATTAGATGACATCAAATGACAATCGATCAGGGTTTGACCCATTTATTGTTGTCATTCTTCATGCGCTGCCATTGCAGGTTCTGATGCGCGCCACAGTATTCGCACGCATGACTCCTGACCAGAAAACCCAGCTGGTGAAAGAGCTGCAGAAACTGAAGTGAGTTCAAACAACAGAGGGGAAGGAACAAAGTCAGAGAGGATCTAGCATGCCAAACCGAGTGGAATATTATGTTGTTGAGAATTTGGGGAAATGTAACTCTTATCATACAAAAGTCATTAAGTGAATCAAGTACTAATGTTGTAATTACAAGCATAAAGGCATAATTAAACATAAACTGTATTAGAAATCAGTCATGATTTCATGGAGAAAGTAATTGTAACGAGGAGAACAAGGATCCACCAAAGGGACGTAGCACCAATGACATCCACTCATCACTTTAGGTCACTGGTTAACGTCCAAGTCTCACAGCCATGGGTTTCTCACAATCTCAAAGGCCGAGGACACAGAGTCTCAAAAAGCCTGGATCTTAATAATAATTATTATTGTTATCTTATATATATATATATATATAAACCTTTCAAGGTCTCTGCGGCCACAGTGTTCTCAGCAATTACACACTCCAGGCAACTCAAAATTGGCATACATGCTGCTTACACGACCCCATTGAAAGTTCATATACCCAGATTGCAAAAGGTCAGATGCTTCAAGCCCCACAGAATTTCACCATTTTGACCCTCTTTTAGCTACAGCTCCCTCATAATTGTTGACAGACAGAACAAATGATACCTACT
>OMMV01234729.1:0-14457 GCA_900302635.1 Chatrabus melanurus | reverse complement strand
ATCGTCAAAAGTGGATCTTTATTCTGATGGGGTTGGGGGGGCCGGTCCAACCCCTCGCCCCTCTGGCTATGCCCTTGCACAGTCTCTGAGCAGGAAGACAACAGACACGGAAAAACTTGTTTATTTGTGTGGAAAGCGCTATGATAAGAAGTTTACATCACATACGCCATCCGTCCGAAGCACAGCTGGTGCATATTTGAAGGAAAGGAGAGTGAAATATATATATATTTTTAAACTTTCACTGCGGGTGCGCTCCGTGTTGCTGCGTTGCCACTGTGCAATAAAACAGCGAGATTGACACGCACTGTTGTTCTAAAAATAGATGTTAATAAAATAAACTTGTTGCTTATTTAATGCCAATCAGTGTGTTAATGTCCTTAACACACTGATTGGCAGTGAGTCCAGCGAGAAGAAGTTGGCTGGAGGTTTGATATTCGCCGGACATTTAGTTTTTCCCCTTTCTCCAATAACACCGCGCTGCGCACGGATTTAGTGAAACCCCTCTGCACCCCCAGGAACATCACTGAAATATATTGATTTTTGACAAGATTTCGTTTGAAATGAGCCTGAAAATTAACTTGCCACGCCGGGCAAATCACATCCCTGTGATAAATTGCGAGACCACCATTTTCAGCGCCACAACCAAAGATAACGCCACGTTTCTGTCACGATGCTGATCTTTCGTCTGGGACAGCCGAAAATCGCACAGTGTGCGATACCGGGCTTCAAGTCATGCTTCTTTTTTTTCAGTGTACATTTTGGGCATTTAGCCTTTTGAAAAGTCCTTGGACTACATCACAGATATTATGAAAATGGTGAGCATCTGCAGAAAGTTACAGAAAGTTCTGTAGAGAATTGACTGATGACATGATGGCATAACATGTTGATCTGTAGAGCCAAGGGAGGCCAGTTTGCACTGTTTATTGTACCATTTCTGTCTGCACTACTGCTTTATGGAAACTAGTATGTTTTTTCTCTCTCAATGTACTTTTAGTAGCACTGTTTTCAAATGAAAGCGTATGTCTCAAAAAAGGGAGGTTGTATTATATTCAGTCATCTTATATTCTGCCCAGTATGGTACTTTTGTCAAAACTGGAGGCCCTCACACAGACGTTGGTGTATTTGCTATAACATTCACCCAGTAAGGATGTAATCATTCTCAAATTAAAGCTGACAGTCTGCACTACAATCTCATATTTATTATTTACTTTCAACTCCGACATACCGTGACAGACAAAATAAAAACCTAACTGTATGTGCGAGTGCAGCTTGGATTCTGTATGTCAGGATATTATTTCACCTTTATTTGTATTATTAAAAAGCGTGTGTATATATCTTTGTTTGTGTGTGTGTTAGCCAAAAAACAGGATGGGGGTGTTGCCATGGAGATGCAACCCCTGAAGAGTGCAGAGGGAGGTGAGGTGGAGGACAGAGAGAAGAAGAAGACCAGTGTCCCGAAGAAAGAGAAGAGTGTCTTACAGGGCAAACTCACCAAACTGGCTGTGCAAATTGGCAAAGCAGGTAAAAAAAAGAAAAAAAAGAAGTGCAAATTTCTCAATTTGTTCCCCAAATGACACACAAACATGATAATATCTGCAGCGTGCAGTCGTTTAGTCCTTTTGCGGCAGTGACGTCAAGTTCACTGGGAATACAGCGAGTGAAAGGTGGGAGTTGTGTGAATATTCAGCTGGTGTGAAATCTCTGAGTTGATCCTGTCGTCTTTGAATCTGCGACAGGTTTGGTGATGTCGGCCATCACTGTCATCATTCTGGTGCTGTCCTTTGTCATTGAAACATTTGTCATTGACGGTGAGTGAAGAGAACGTCACCGCAGACTGCGATTACAAACGCACATGTATCTTGCAGAATCTGTATTTTCCCGTAACGTCACACTTCTTCCAATCTGCCGTGTGTGAGTCACTGTTTAAAGTGGGCCTGATATGAAGTGTGGTGCGTGTTGCAGGTCATGTGTGGGTGGCAGAGTGTACTCCGGTCTACATCCAGTACTTTGTCAAATTCTTCATCATTGGCGTCACGGTGCTGGTGGTGGCTGTCCCAGAGGGCTTACCTCTCGCCGTCACCATCTCTCTGGCGTACTCTGTCAAGGTACACACACGTTTGTTCAACGCACGGCAAAGGCAGACGTGAGATCTGTCGCTACTTTACACGCTGTAACACTGAACACAGTCAGGTGGCCAAGAAGGAGGCGTGTACTCAACAGCGGTTGAGCTTTGAGGGAAGTCCTTAGACGTGGGTCTGTTAAAACTCTAGCAGCACACAAACACAACTCAGCAATTTTTCCTGATGAATTTTAATGATTGCCATCTCATTGGACATTTTAAAGGGGCCATACTGTGTATAATTGACGTTTGTTTACCTTTAACAGTTACATATGGTTGGGTTTCATGTCTAACATTCCCAAAGTCTCACAATTCTATAACAGTTCATGTAGAAGTTCTCCTGGGTAAGCAAAATAGAGCCCTGAAATGGCTCGTTTTAAACTTCTGTGACATATGTCACAGAAGTCCACCTGCTTGCTCTGTGAGACACACCTGCACGACAGACAGAACGGCATCCACTCTTTAATGCAAGGAAGGGGCCGTGGCAAACAGTACCTCATTTAATATTAAAAACTTTATATAGAAAAAGCTTTTAATCAGATATTTCAAACTGCTTTACACATATTAAAACAAGAGAGAAAGAACAGGGGCAAAATTTCAATATCCAAATTAAAAATAAACTCAGCAAGTTTCAATAAATGAACTAAGACAATCTGCTATTTGTAAATAGCAGAAAAGAGGGGAGTTTGAAGTCTTGATTCAAACACTAAAGCCGAGCAAAATCGCCTTATTATTACGCAAAGCAAGTTAAGTCCACAGCTATGTTGTAAATGATGTACTAAAGTGACACACCAACACAAAAACAATGCGTCTGTCTCTTAACTGTGCTCATATCAAACGGTACTGTGTCATAGTTTGAAATCATGAGCCTACCTGGAGCAAATCCCTGTGCTGACCTCTCACGTCTTCCTTCTATAATTCCATCTCTCTGTGTGCCCTTCTGTCCCTCCCTCCATCATCATTATCTCCTCCCACTTTCGTCTGCTCTCCATCACTATCACATATGTAGAAAATGATGAAAGACAACAACCTTGTACGCCACCTGGATGCATGTGAGACAATGGGCAATGCCACGGCCATCTGCTCCGACAAAACCGGCACCCTGACCACCAACCGAATGACTGTGGTGCAGACGTACATTAGTGAGTGTTCCTCAGAAGTTACCTTTTTATTGTGTAAATTCATGGAGCATTCCTTCATCAAGCATTGGCTGCATGTAATAACAGGAGCAGACTCCACATTAGGACACACTACAATGAAAACACAACAGTTTCAGTTGACATCATGACTATCCAATGTGTTAAAAAACATGACATAAAGTTTAGCAGATTGTTTTTCAGGCATAACGACTTGAAAGAAAAATCACAGTTGAACACTTTATGCTGACACCAGAACATTAGTGCGCCTGATAATAAATTGTATTTGTATGGCACTTTCTGGTGCAGATTATACATTTCAAAGTGATTTTACAATTAAACATAAAGATATTAATAAACAGCAGTACGCTAAAATCAAAACATGATTTTTTTTTAAAAAGGTCGATTTGCGCCTGTCAAATGATAAAGAATCAAGGTGTAACGGTTGGGAATTCCTGGAAGTAGTAAAATACTTATTGATATAAAGTGACAACTGTCAGAATTTTCATATTCACAGAATAGAACATTATATTTGATTATATTTAAAATGACAGCCTTGAGAATTAAGTGAAATTCTGCTATATTGTGTTTTGCTATTTTTATTGATATGACAGGAAAACTGACCAATGTCACCTTTGGTGATTATGTGCTATATCTCACACAGTTGTTATCCCTCACTGGGCATAAGGCCAGAAGGGGGATATAGAAATGCATAAATGAGTGTATCTCAGACAAGTTCGAATTTGAGCAGAATAGAGTTTCAGCAAGGCCCTCTAAGGACCGCCCACTTTATTAAACAGAGTATTGAATCTTGTGTCCATGATAATTTGAACAAAATTTCTCAGATTTTCACCAAATTTGAACTGGACATCCCAAATAAATGTATCTCAGAAGAATTCAAATTTGACCATGATCATTTGTCACCAAGACTCTCCAAGGACTGCCCACTTTAATGAACATCGGGGGCTACGAGTTGCTAGGTCTTGGTTTCAGAATGCAGATGTACACCACTAGGCATGGTATTCAACTACCGGCAGTGTTGCCAAGGAGACTGACCATGTCCTTGTGGGAAAATGCTGGAGAATTCTGTGGCAGTGCCCAGTTTTTGAATTCCGACCATAGAATTGTGGCTTCCCTGAGGATTCAGCTGAAGTCTCGCAGACTACTGCCTGCCCAAGATTAAACCTGGCCAGACTTCAATATCAGACCATTTCTCAGGAATTTGTGGGAAATCTGGCTGGAGGACTTGCAGACATGAACACACCTGGTGATCTGAATGGATTGTGGGATTTCTTCCACAACCACACCTTGAAAGTTGCTGAGGATAGTCTTGGAGTCACTCGTGTCCATAGGAGGAGGTGTTTCATATCTGAGGACACTCTAAATATCATTCAGAGGAATTGCAGTGACTTGATGGAAATTCTAGGCTGTACAGGGAGCTGAGAAAGCAGGCTGTGATGGCCCTGAGAGTGGACAGAGGCATGCAGCTCTACAGATGTGCTGATATGTATGAAAACAGTGTGTAGAAAGCATCTTTTCTGAATGTATAGAGAGTATTGACATGTACTAATGTTAGATGTTATTGCCCAGGTGACGTGCACCACCGTGTGATCCCAGACCCTGGACAGATCAGTCCCCGGACAATGAATCTATTAGTCAATGCTATCGCTATTAACAGCGCCTACACCTCCAAGATCATGGTGAGTCACGCAGAGACAGTGATGCTATTGTTTTGCAGAAAGTCATTTTCTGGCTTTATTCTTTTTCGCAAACCGTTCAGCAGCCTTTCATTGTTTAGTTACATTCAATCTGAAAATAATTTCACCTTTTCCTGTGCCTTTGTGTTAATGTCATTCTTTTTCTTTCCTCTTTCCTCACATCTCCTCTTCCTCCCACTACTTTTTATTTCTGTCATTCTAACTTCTTCACTCTCCTGCTTACTTTTGCTCCAACCAACCAAATGCCACCGTGCACTCCACCAGCCGCCTGACGTGGAGGGGGGTTTAGCTAAGCAAGTGGGCAACAAGACGGAGTGTGGCCTGCTGGGATTTGTATTAGACCTACAGCAGGACTACGCCCCCGTCAGAGAGCAGATCCCTGAGGAGAGACTCTATAAGGTATGAAACCACGCACCACATCCACCTTTATAAAGCTGACTGTATGCACAGCATTTCAATAGGAATTCATAAAAGTCATCAAATACAGCTTCATCAGACGAGTGTGCCAGAGTTTGTTTGCATGGCCAATAGTAAATGAATTATGTTGATGTGTATTTTATTTGTGTCTTTTGTTTGCACCATGACTCTCAGGTACAGTTTATTTTATTTGTCAGGCTGAGTGACAGAAAACTTTATTACCTCTGTCAACAAGGTTATGTTTTTGTTGCCGTTTGTCTGTTAGTTTGGTTGTCAGCAGGATATCTTAAAAGCACATGAACATATTTCAGTGACGTATGACTGAGGAAGGCACTGAGTCACAGAAGATCCCATTAAATTGTGGTGTGGATCCAGATGACGGGACAGATCCTGCCTTTTTTTTTTTTTTTTGAGCAATGATTTTCAACCTGATTCTTTTGATCCAGATCTTGCTGTTGACCTTTGATTTGTGATCCTGATTCCTTTGATCCTGATGCTGTTGCTGCTCACAGCATCGTACAAAACAATCTTCAGTCAGGATCTACGTTCAGTGATAAGAATCAAATCTCAAGGATCAGGACAAGAGGTGAATGATCAAGATCAAAAATGAGTGATCAGGATCAGAGCTCAGGTATCAGAATCAAAATCACAATCAAGGGTCTTGGTAGAGGTATGTGCTCTCTGAGTGCCCTTCTTGTTTGCATTGGTCTCTCTCTCTCTCTCTCTCTCTCTCTCTCAGGTATACACATTCAACTCAGTCCGTAAATCCATGAGTACGGTGATCAAGCTGCCTGACGGCTCCTTCCGCCTCTACAGTAAAGGAGCATCTGAGATCATGCTAAAAAAGTGAGTAATCAGGAAGTACACGGGAGTGACTGGGGGCTGTATTCACTGAACATCTGCCCACTAGGAGTCCTCCTTACTTATACTAAGACCTTCTCTCAAAGTTCCTGAAAGTAACTTTTACTGAGGGAAAGTGTTGAAGTGAACTTGAGCAAGACACTGAACTACCCAAAAAATTGTTCAAGAGACCTCTTAAGCGAAGAGAAAGAACAGAGTAGACCTCACTGTTGTGGGAGAAGTTTCTTACTTATTCTGCCCACTGTCACTGGATGATAGATAGCTAGATAGACAGACAGACAGACAGACAGACAGACAGAAGTTCATCCTCTCCAGTTTGTTAACATCATAACTCCAAAACAATAAATACTATTATCTTGTACTTCTCCAAATTAAAAGGGCATATAATGAGGATAAACAGATTAACCTTAATAGTACATGCTGTTGTGTAAAAAAATAAAATAAAATTTATAGGTTTTTTTAATATGCACTTTTGTGTGGAATACATCCAAAATGGTAGGAAAACCCATGTTGCCATTTTTTTCTAAGTTAGCTTGATGGTTTTACAGCTGATTCAAAATGTGCTATCTGAACGGCTGATTTTCTGATGAAACGGACATGTAACATGAAACAATGAGGGAGTAACTATGTCCTCTCACAAGAATTTCCAGTGGTAACACAGTTTGAATACCTTCAGGTATAATCCATCAGATTTTGATCAATACCATCTACCATTTTTCTTATATTCAATAAAATGACCACCATTTTGAATATATAATTTGCAATAGACCTAATATTCAACATAACCAATAGTTCATTGAAGTACCATGTGTGACACATAAGGTCATAGGTTTTTGAGGTCAGAGAATTCACTTTTCATGACTAAAAAAACATTTGAATTAGTCCTTTACCAATGTAGCAGCATTTTTTGTTTATTAGCGTTCACAAAAACTGTATTAATACAATGAAAAATTGACTTAATGTTTACGCTGCTGTCATCAAGAAGGCACAGCAGCTTCTGCACTTTCTGACGGTGCTCAGAAAGAACACCAGCGAGAAGCTGCTGGTGACCTTCTACCGCTCCTCCATCGAGAGCATCCTGACGTACTGCACCGTGGTGTGGTACTCCCACTGAACCGAGGCTGACCGGAGGCTCCGGAGAGTGGTCCATACCACGCAGAAGATGATCGGCTGCCCTCTCCCCTCCCTGAAAGACATCTACACATAGTTACTCCCTCATTGTTTCATGTTACATGTCCGTTTCATCAGAAAATCAGCCGTTCAGATAGCACATTTTGAATCAGCTGTAAAACCATCAAGCTAACTTAGAAAAAAATAACATGGGTTTTCCTACCCTTTTGGATGTATTTCACACAAAAGTGCATATTAAAAAAAAATCTATAAATTTTTATTTTTTTTTACACAACAGCATGTACTATAAGTTAACTCTGATGCAGCAGATCAATACAAAACACAACTTTATTTTGCTTATGTAATATACCATAGGCGCTGCAGCCATGCCACTCTGAGCACACCTGACCCCGTCAGATCTCAGAGATGAAGCAGAGTACGTCCTGATTAGCGTGATCATTAATTAGCTTGGGAACACCAGGAACTATGAGCGTGTTTGTCCATGTAGAACTGGAGTTGCATCAAGAAGGGCATCCGTGGTAAAACTTGTGGCCAAGTCCCAAAGTGGATCTGTACTGGATCCACTGTAGCAACCCGGAGGGACCCCTGGCAGCTGAAAGGAGCTAGTTACATGTACTTTGAAAAGAGCTTGTCAGTTTCTTTCATTTCCGAAGCCTCGGTCTGGCAGCCACCATTGCCACAACTTTGTTTTTGTATTTCTCGGACACATATTGCTGACTATGAAGAAGTGTGAGTAACTGATGCCCACCACTCACTACATGATGATGTAATATGAATGTGTGTTTTGCCACGATTGTACAGAAACGCACGTCCTATTGCAATGTGCGTGGAGCAACTGCATTTCGAACATGCGTCTTGCTGAGATGAGACCGTAGTGCAGCATTTTGAACATGTTCTAAAGTTCTGAGATGTGGCCGGTGCTTTATTTCCTGTATTACATCATACGTGGTGTTACATAGTATACAAATAATGAATGCTTATGAGTCCAATGGTAAGAATATTTTCTTTCGGTAAAAGATGGAATGTTCCATTCAACGCGAATGAAAATATTTTTCCATTGCATGAATTAAAAGCATTTATTTGTTTTATATGACACCTAAATAGATCCGCGTCATTTGATATGTTACTTAAAATTAGACAGGTGTTTCTTCTAAGAACAGGAAGCCGCCTTGCAGTGGGACACAGACAGCACTGTGCCCGCACAGCAGTTCACTCCGCCCGGCAGGTGAGCCACCGACACACTGCTGAGGTCCGCGAGAGCCGCTGCAGAGCGAAGCGAAAAATCGCGGTTGGAACTTGTCCAGTTCTTCATCTGACAGAGCTTCTACGACTGCTAAAGATGTCCCCGTGAACACTGCGTGAGCTTCTAATCGGTTTATGGCGTACTGGATTTACTTTCCTTGTATCATGGACGTATTTTTAGAAATTGGTGGCGGAGGTGTGCAATGGGGCAAAATGTATAGTACAAAAGTGCATGATGTCATCATGCAATAGGGCAAATAATGAATGTCACGTGACGTACAATCCACCAATTAAATGACAAGGATTTATTTAGGTGTCATGTAAAACACAAATAATGAATGTTTATGAGTGCAATGGCAAGAATATTTTCATGCGTTGAAAGATGGAACATTCCATCACCAAGATCAAATATAATTTCCATTGCACGAATATTCTTTCCATTGCACGAATGGAAAACATTCATTATTTGTTTTATTTGACATCTAAATAAATCCTTGTCATTTGACATTTTACTTAAAATTAGAGAGGTGAAAAAGTACTTCCATCTGCTTTGATAGGAAGTTGTCCAATTCTTCATCTGACAGCGCTTCTACGGCTACTACAGATATCCCTGAGAACACTGCGTAAGCTTCTAATCAGAAGATGGCGTACTGGATTTCACTTCCTTGTATTCATGGACGCATTTTTATGAAAAGGTAGTGGAGTTGTTCAATGGAGCGAAATATATGGAACCACAATGAATAGTAAATGGAACCAAATTGCATGAAAAATGATGTAAATCACACACTGGACTATTTTTCTATACAATGGGACAAATCATCAATGTCACATGACATACAATCCACCAATCAAATGACAAGGATCTATTTAGGTGTTATATACATGTTATTACAAGCTGGGAAACACGTATGGGGTGCACAGGTGCGTGCACATACACACACAGAGACACATTTGCACCCGAGCGAAACAGGAGCATCCAAAATAAACAAACATAATGACGTACTCATCTGTGGCCAAAGTCCACCAGACTTCCATAAAGAATTTGTGAGGTGGAGATGCGTGTTTCTGTTGTTCAACCCCCAAATAAGAGCAGCAGAATTTTATTTTTTTTTAAGTGTAGCTGTCCACCCTTAAAGGACCTGACTTCCAAGGTGTGCACGGTGTCCACAAAGTGTTGCAGTGGCTGTATAGGACAAAATTAAAAATAAAAAATTGTGCCCAAAATCTTATTTTGACTTATAATTTGTTTCCTCAGTTTGATTAATTTGTGCACATGAAATAAATACTGAAATAATTTGGGCAGTGCATGTGACCATTGAAAAGGACTCATATGTACTTTTTCTCTGAACAAACAAAATCTATTCTGTGCTCAATAAATATATTTTTGTGTTTGTTATTATCCCCATGTTCCAATATTAACGTCTGTCACAGGGTGTTATTTTTTTATCTCAAGTCTGCTTGGTAATTTGGCACAGTCCAGACGCTTATCTTGTGCACACAAACTAATCAAATGTGGAAAATAATTATATCTTTTGCGCACACACAATTTTTTTTATTTCTCTCTCACAACAGAGCTCTGCACCAGCCACGGATGGGGAGAACCCATGCAGTGCTGTGCATACTGTGCAGCTCCTGCTCGCGTGGATGCAGGCTCACCGTAATGTGTGTGCTGTGCGCTACAGTTCTTCTGAAATATGTTTCTGCATTGCATTGATACGTTTCTGTATTATGTTGGTAAGGCACGAGCGCATTGTAGTGAGTGGACGTCCACTGGTCTACCTCTAACTACTACTACTGAATTACTCTTGGAGCAAAATCCACCCATTCGGAGTTACTACAGATGTTTAGTGAATATAGCAGCAGATCATGGAACTGAATGCTGAGAAGTTTTGAAAAGGAAAGGTGGTGTGATATTCTGTCCTTCTTCTCTCCAGGTGTTCCTACATCCTCGATGCCAATGCTGAACCTCGGACCTTCCGTCCACGTGACAGAGATGAGATGGTCAAACAGGTGAGCCGCCGCAGCAAACAGTCATGACAATAACTCATTCTTAAATGGATTTTGGTAGCACTGTTGCAATGACTGCAGGAAATTCACTGTTGTCATTTGGTTTGTTGTAAGTGTTGCTTTTTGTTAGATGTTTGTACCGCTCAGCCTCAGTTGGCGACAGGTTTTGTTTTCTGAGTTTGTGCCTCTCTTGGAGTAATAATAATCTACTTTCGGCTTCTCCCAATTTCAACTCGGGGTCGCCACAGCAGGTCCCACATGGATCTGCATGTAGATTTGGCACCAGATGCCTTTCCTGACGCAACTCCACATTATATGGAGAATGGGCAGGGGTGGGGTTTGAACCGGGAACCTTTTGCATTGAAATTGGTTGCACTAACCGCTGCCTCTCTTGGAGTAAGCCTATTTTTTTACTTTTGCACTGAGTGTGCTCATGTCAAAGATAAGTCACTGTTTTCTTAACAAATAAATTATGGCAGACGAGCTGTTGTTCCAAAAGTGATGGCACTTCTTTATTTCCAAGGAAACTGCAACAGACACGGGAAGCACAATTACGCCATTGGATAGAGCAAGTTTTAAGCTGCGAAACACTATATCTCCATGTAGCCACCACTATTTCTATGCAATTTTGACAGCGATGAACAAGAGCCTGCATGCCGCACTCGTAAAAATCTGCACCACTGGAGTTGAGCCACTTTTTCACAGCAGCACCGATGGCATGATTGTCAGGAAAATGTTGCCCATGTAGTCCATGTTTCATTAGCCCAAACAGATAAAAGTTGGAAGGTGCAAAATCCGGACTATATGGTTGGTGTGGTTGGACAGTCCAGCCAATATTTACAATATAATTCGTGGTCTTCAAACTTGTGTGGGGCCGTGTAAGAGAAAGGTTGTCTGTCTTCCATTCTGACCTTATTCTGCAAAGTTGGGTCTGTAGCTTAGTCAGCGTCACAATGTACTGGTCAGAGCTGACGATGCGTCCAGGTTCCAGGAAATCCAGGACGATCACATCTTTCTGACCCCAAAAGACAGTGCATATCACCTTGCCCACTGATGGCTCCCTCTTGAACTTTTTCTTTAATGGGGAACTCACATGTCGCCACTCCATAGACTGTTGTTTTGATTCCAGCACATAGTGGGGACACGATATCTCGTCACCAGTGATGATGCGATCCAGGAAACTGTCGCCTTGTAGTGGTTCAGCATGTCCTGACAGCCATGCATTCTGTGGTTTTTCTGGGTCTTGCTTGAGCATCCGTGGGACCCACCTAGTACAACGTTTGCGATATCTCAGCACCGTCAACATAACTTCTAACGCATTGAAGCCAACATCCAGCTCCATACACAGCCCCCCGGTCGTAATCCGCTGATTTCATGTCGTAGGCTGACAGCTGTGCAGGTCCGCCAGGAGCGTGCCTTGTCACTCACGTCGCTGTTGCCACTACTGAAACACCTTACCCAGCACCTAACTGTGCACACATCCACTGTTTGGTCTCCGTAAATGTTCATCAATGAATGTCAATAGGTGCAGTTTTTCCTGCATGGAGGAATTTGTTGACACGCCTCTGCTTCGTATGGACTGTCATACCACCAGCATAAGTCTCAGAGGCCAGGGGGCGACATAATAAAATAGAAGACATTACATTCGGAGCGACCCTCGTATTCAGAATACGAGGGTCTTCTGAAGTATTCTGAATAGCCCGGCACGTCATTTGTGAAGACTGATGGCGTGCATTAAGACGCTGTACCCAAACTTACTGCAGGCCTGAAACAGTCATGAACTCCTCTGTCTGTTGGCTCTCCCTGGAGATCGAGGGTCACTGTCTCCCAGTATCAGCAGCTGTGTTGGTGTGTGATGAGTCGAGTCTAGGCTGCACATATCTCGCTGCAGTGAGTTACAGCTCAATCTAGTAGGGAGAGGAGACTATATTTTCACTTTCACTGTCGTTTCTTTCTCTTTTTCCCTCCTGGGCTGTAAGAAGCGATCCACTCCTTGATGAATGAGGGATCTCCAGGTGGTCCTCTCCTGGGCGAGTGTTTCCCATCTGTTAAAGTCGATTGCTGCTGCTCTTGAGTGTTGCTTTAAGGATGTTTTCACAGCGCATCTTCTGTCTTCCTCTTGATTATTTTCTTTTCTTGAGTTTTCCGCACCATAAATCATATTTAGGATGACCTGTTTTTATGTTCAGACTTAATACACTGCAAACAGTGAATACCGTGCACACAGTAAAGCTGCTTTATTTTATTATTACAGCCATCAAAGCACGTAGTGTATTTATTAGATGTTTGCATTGGATGAATTTGTTGACTGACTAACTTTACTTCCTGATGCATGATTTGGGGAAAAGTCACGTGTTTGCTGCAGCTGTTATGCGGTTCACATCATACAGTATGATGATTCAGTTGTGAGCGCTGCTGCCTCACAGCACCTGGGTTCAATCCAGGCTGGGGCCTTTCTGTGTGGAGTTTGTATGTTGTCTCCGTGTCTGCAAGGGAATCCTCTGACAACCTGGGGGCTATTTCACAAAGGTAGGATTAAGGAATCCAGGATGAGAGAACAAGCGAGGCTTGACCAAGCCTAGTCAGTGCACTGGCTTAATACAGATGAGGACAAAATTATTAGCCCCACTATGAAATTAAATTAATTTAAGTGTTTTTTTTAACAGAGCAAGGAATTTTCAACACAGCATTTCTAAACATCCTAGTTTTATTTTGGATGCTTACATTATTTTACTTTGCACCCAAAACTTTGCAAGGTGATTATTTTACTTTTCCCAAAAACCAAAAACTACCAGGGTCAAAATTATTAGCCCCCTGATGCTAATAGTTAATTGTGTCTCCTTTTTTACTGGATAACAGCCTGCAGTTGTTTGTTGTAGTTTTCAACAAGTCTCAGACGTGTCTCCTGAGGAATCCCAGCCCATTCTTCTTTGGAAAATCTCTCAAACTCCTCCAGATTTGATGGTCTTCTGGCATGGACCTTGGTCTTCAGTTCACCCCACAGATTTTCAATGGGACTCATGTCAGGGCTTTGTGCAGGCCAGTCAGTAAGGTTCACTTTGGTCTTCTGGAGGTAGTTCTTCACCAGGGGCGAAGTATGTTTTGTTTCTTTGGAAGACAAAGTGACGACCCAGACCCAGTTTTGCTGCTGACTGCTTGAGGTTTCCTTTCAAAATCTTCACATATCCTTCTTTCTTCATGATTCCTATCCACCTTGATGAGATTCCCAGTTCCAGATGCACTGAAGCATCCCCACAGCTTAATACTCCACCGTCGTGTTTCACTGTGGGGACGGTGTTCTTTGGGTTATACGCCTCTCCCTTCTTTCTCCAAACATAAGCAACGTCTCTATGGACAAAGAGCTCTAGTTTCGTCTCAGCTGACCAAAGGACACGCTTCCAGTGTGCATAATCTTTCTCCAGGTTGTCTGGAGACTTCAGTCTGGCTTGAAGGTGTCTTTTGCAGAAGTGGAGTTTTTATTGCTCTCCAACCTTGCAGTCGATTCCTGTACAGGGCTCTAGTGATCGTCTTCTTTGAGACTACAACTTGGCTAAGTTATTCACTCATGTCTTGGCAGTTGTTCTGGGGTCTGTAGACACATCGCTCACTAGCTTTCTTTCTAGAGTCTTTGAAATCTTTCACTTCCTACCTCTGCTAGGCTTGTTCTGTACTGTGTTGTGTTCTGCTTTAACTTTGTAACCTTCAGTTTGAACTTGACTTTACAAGCTTTGAGGATTACAAAGTTAAAGCACATCATTACACAACAGACCACTGTTGTGCTACAGCTCAACAAAAAGGTCAGTTCTTAAGGGGGCTAATACTTTTG
>OMMV01234717.1:0-10703 GCA_900302635.1 Chatrabus melanurus | reverse complement strand
GTAAGTAATTATCACGCATTCATGTTATCACCGTGCACGTATCTTATTGGCATTATTCCATAAAATACAGTGTGGACATGTCTTGCAAATGTGCAGTTTGGGTGGACAGTGATCCGGCAGTCTTCACATGGGGGCCGGATTTATCATCAGCCACAATAATTACGAACGGTTCACGTCGGGTTCCAGAAGGGGTTTGCGCCGCTGCGACGTCTGTGGGCATTTGTCAGGAATGCCTGTGTCAGATGAATTTTTGGACATGCCCTAAATTCAAGCGACGCTTGTGTGCCACTCTGCGCCGCCCTGCGACGCCCGCCACGGTTGTGGGAATCCCCGTGGATGCGCCGGGGCATTCCAGGGATCCCACGGAGATGCCGTTTGCAAGTGTGTCGCAGCTCAGTGTGATAGGCCCTTAACCCAAACCCTAATCCCAAACCCTAACCCTCAGTTTTGAACGCTTATTGTGAAATGAGCATTGTGCATGGACATTCGTAGGACTATGAACAAAATATCATGTATAATTGTTCATAATATTTCATACAAACTGCTTCATGAGAATACATGAAACTATTAGAAAAATACTGAGAAACACAACTATGCCCAATTGCTGTGTACCTCTTTAACTGGAAAAGACCAATGGGATGCCCTTATGTCACTGGGCTGTAGCAGATGGATGGCTGCTTTCAGGAGGTGAGGATGAACCGGTGGTGTGCCTGCATGGTTGCCAACCAGGATCCAGGACTGTTCTATGGTGTTGTGGATGTGGTGACGTGCAGTACCATTGTATGCTCCCAGACTTGCTCTGATCTACTGGTGAAAAGAACAACATCAAAAATCACATTTCTATCAATATTGTGGGGTACCTAAAACATTTGTGCAGTACTTTATGCCACAATGATAAACAAATGGAAGAAATTGATAAAATAAAATCATATCACCATCAACATTTGGTCAACTCTTTATTGTCCTACCTCTCTCTGCAAAGTTTCATTGCAATACATTAACCATTTTCTGAGTTTTAGAGTTTTTAATTAAACAGAAAATTGAAAAAGATATCTCTTTTGAAAGAGATACAATTTTTGCCTCTGTGCTCGTACTGTAGACTTTCAGCTTTAATCCAAGGGGTTTAACAAAAAGCCTGTTGATACGGTACCATATCAATAACAACGGCCTTTTTGTGTAACATGCTGTTTGTATTTCTTAATGATTGATGTAAATTAAGTCCAAGACATATTCAGTGACTTGGAAATGTTCATGTATCCATCCCCTGACTTGTCTTAAAAAAAAACTGGCTGTAAAAGTGATTATTTGCATTTAACAATAATCCTCATATTTAGTTTGTCCAAATACTTATGTGCTCTAAAAATGGGGGACTGTGTATAAAAATGGCTACAATTCCTAATTGTTTCACGGGATATTTTAGCGGTGAAGTATAGAGCCATAATTACAAAATTGGATCGATGTCCAAATACTTATGGACCTGACTGTGCTGTAACCAGTCTCCGTTGACAAACATACTTCCAGTATGTTGTTAATGTTGTCCTTAAAATCACAGACAATATGTGTCCCTATTTATTGCAGATGATTTTTTTTAAGAACACAACAGTAATTTAATAATCACTAGACGATAACGACTTCTTCACTGTTTAAAGCCTCGATCGTAATGTTTAACATGGACAACACACTGATTTGTAATTAGATTTGCTGGGAGCCTGAGCTGCAAATGTTTCTCGTTTAATCAGCGTTTCTGATTGAGCTAATCACACTTCAATCGGTAGAGTGGGTGGGCCACTGAAGGAGGGTTGTCGGTTTGATCTCCAGTGGCGACAGAGTGTTAAGTGTCGTTTATGATCTTGACGTTCAACCTTGAGGCACAATGCCACCACAGATAAATAGAGATGAAGATTGAGATAATAACACCTTAACTGTTAATTCAGCCAAATTCTGCTCTCATGTGAACCATGTGTGCACGATGCCTGTGTCTGAGTTGAAAAGGATGATACAGGGACTGGGTGACTTAAATTATTGAGCAGCATTGTTTTCAGATTTGCCACCGATTCCGCTTTCTTCTGTCACTGCGCCCTACATAGCTGCTCTGTCAGGAGGCTTAGTCTGTGCATGAGGACACTAATGAGGCCTCAGTCAGAGCTTTGACGGTTAAACGAAGCAGATCCAAGCCTTTGTTGAAGAATTGATCTCTTCTTTTATCTCTGCGAAATCTTCCACGCCAGCTTTCTCTGATAATCTACAAACGCGACTCAGATCAAAGCCGAGACATTTTGAATCTGATCTAAGCAGCACGCCCCCATCCCGCTCTGTTCTGCAAAGCAACAGTGTCATTAAGATATTTTACTGAATGAAGAATAAGGCAAATCAGGATGTCAAAAAGGATGTCAGAAGAGTTCTGTGCAGCTAATCGGCACTCATCAATATGCCTGAGCACTACATGGCGGAGCTCCTCACAGTTGCGGGGCATTGAAGTTGTCCTTTGATTCAGTGAGACATCGTGTGCTTCGTCTTCATCAGAGGCTCAACAGCAACTGCTCGACTTCCAGCTGACAGAAAACATCCGATCATATTCATTCGGGTGTTGAGGGACACACTCATATAGCCTGTGAATATGACCTAATGCTAAGATAACTGCCTCATACTAATGTTCTTTATTATATTATATATAATATAGTAATACAGTGTATACTAACGCTTAATAATTTTTACCAATACAGCCTCACAATTTATTGTGTCCTTTTACTGTTGTTGTAAGATGCTCTCTGCTCAAAAAGTTGGTTTACACCACACACACGTCAAGTTTGTCACAATAGTAGTGTTACCACAATCCTCCGATGAAGGTTAGGTTGACCAGACGTCCCAGTTTTACATGGACAGTCCCTTGTTTTGGTGTATTGTGCCCAGCTGAAAGTGTCCCCCGAAACGTCCCCGATTTTAACGATGAATTAAAAGCAACCCCCACACCCACCAAAGCCACCCACACACACAAAAAAAGCATGAGGCAGACAGGGCAGCATGGTGGCGAAGTGGTCAGTGAACTTGCTTCCAAAACAGAAAGTTCCCAGTTCAAGACCACCCGTGCCCGTTCTACATGTAGAACATGTAGCGTACATGTGGAGTTGCATCAGGTAAAATTAGTGCTAAATCAATATGCAGATCCATACCGAATCCACTGTGGCGACCCCGAGCAAAAAGGGAAAAGTTGAAAGAACTTATGCTGCGTTCAAAATGACTGTAAACCCAAGTTGGAAACTTCTGAGTTCTGAAAACGGTGGGTTCACCTGATGAACTCGGAAAATAATATGGATGCATGCAGTAACATATTGGAGCTTTGTTGTTGTCTTTACAAGGAACACATAAGTTGTGACAACTGCTTGTTGTGAACGAGCAAGATGGAAAATGTCTCAGATGATTGTATTTCTATTTGTAGTCTGGACTCAATGACAATATCAGTTATTGCAGATGTCTTTGCAAAAACTATAACACTGGCAACTTCACTAATATATAAAGAATGAAAACATATCGCAGACAAAAAAATTTGTTAAAAGTAATTAAATGGCAGCAGCACAGGGGCTTAGTGGTTAGCACTGTTGCATCACAGCGAGAAGATGGGTTCAAGTAGATATATTTGGTTCTTCAATTGTGATATATTTGGTTCTTCAATTGGCACTGCCCTATTTACACAATTCACACTCTGAATGAGAGTATTGCAAAGATCTGCGGATTCTGCGTTTTGTTGATATTGCATTGAACAGATTGAATAGAGACATGAAAACATCTTTTCACCAGCTTTCTGTGAAATTTAAAATTTTGAAAATCAACCAATATTAAGCATTTCAGAGCCAGCTGAAAAATGACTCACCCCCAGCATTTAGCTTTATACTATATACTGACATCGTTAAGGATTGTAATTATTTCTGATTATTGAATAAAGAAAAATTATTATACATTCTTAATACAGTCTTTATTCTATATGGCATAATGCATGGTAGAATGAGTGTGACTTGTAATACTTGTAATACAAGTTATAGAGTTATAGATAGGGGTGCATATCAACAAAGACATTACAGTGTTCTTAATGCTTCAGGTAGATTGATTTGCATGGCTAGTTCGTAAAGTGCCTAATTATGTAGGACACAGTATATTGCCTCGGATGCATTAAACTGAAAAATTCATACTGTATGAAGTAACTTTTTCATTATCCAGAGATATAAAATTTGTTGAAAACTCAGGATCAGTCCCCTGATTTCAACTTTTGAAACTGCTCAAACAGATCAATTTGTCGTCTGCTTATGCTGACAGGATATCACCACTTGGTGGCAGCAATTGTGTCATGTCACCTTCTTTCTTTTTTTCTAAAGAAAAAAATAACCTTTAAATCTAGTTTTACCACAGTAATGCTGCAGGTGTGGCTCAATAGACATCAACAACAATGATAAATCAACTTCATTGCCAATAGAAATGAATGGCTGTCAAGGCTACGTGGGTTTGTTTACTCCCCAAAACGTCACATGACCAAGATGGCCGTGGAACCGTGAAACCGTGTATTGTACTACCAGATTATAGCTATGTGATTTGTAGCTACATAACCTACCTGGATGTAGGCTATGATTCGTAGCCCTGTCTTTAGAAGTCTTTCTCTTGTAGATTGTGATGTGCAAATTTAGTGAAGCATTTTTAACTGAACAATGTAACATGCTATTTGTTTAGAAGGCATTGAGGGATAATGTGGTCTGTCTCTTTAATTTGTTTGACAAATTGTTGATGGGGAATATGACTTGGCCTGAAAAAAAAAAAAGTAAAAAAAACAAATACAGAGCCTGCCAATTTATTATCTTAAACAATAAAATGCAAAAATGAAGCAAGCAAAGTTTTTTAGTTAGTATCTAGTTTGGAACTGTCCACCTTTTACTTCATACATAAAAACATTGGATATTTTAATGATATATTAACTGCCAAACTGGAAATGGTCCCATTTTTCTTTTCAGAAATCTGATCACGGCCCTGCGATGGACTGGCGGCCTGTCCAGGGTGTACCCCGCCACTTGCCCAGTGAACGCTGAGATAGGCTCCAGCACCCCCGTGACCCTTAATTGGAATAAGCGGGTATAGAAAATGAATGAATGAATGAAATCTGATCACCTTACTGAGGGGGGCAGAGTTCTTTGTCTCTTTCAAATTAAACAGGCTAATTTCGGTGTTTTTGACTGGTGTTGTCACCTTTGGTGGTCGAACTTCATGACGGAGAGAAAAGATTTTTAGACAAATGCATTCTCTATTGCAGTATCAAGAAGTTTACACAAAAACAACTGGGCTTCATGTTAGTCTTCAAGATGTTTCGCCACCCACCATGCAAGTGGCTTATTCTGTTTTAAAAACTGTTTAAAACTTGAGTTTCTAAAACTAAAGAAGTCATTTGGATGAGTAGTGAAAAATTTTGAAGATGAACAGTTACTGTGAGCTCCTAGATATCCCTTATCTGAGTGACTGAAACCGTCATCGAAAGATCTCTATTGCAATATTCTCCACAACAGCAGTTGGCAGTGGTGAGCAACTACTCACTTAAAACAACTGGTAGTACAAAGAAAACACTTAAGCAATGGGAGCAGGAGCACAGGTCTCTTTAGAAGACTTTCTCTTAAAAAAAACAAAAGTTTGTGTAACACTTGTATAATTTTAATCTCAACTGTCTTTGTAAAAAGACATGGTGACAACAGAAACCAGCCCAGAAATTTGTTCTCAAATGGGCCCACCGCTCGGCAGAGCTTTGCAGACAGGCGCTGTCAATCTACCAGAGGACACGGTTCTCTCAGGGGCAGATCAGGTTGGTGTCAAGCCATACACCCTGGTAGGCTTTTCCCAGGAAGAAACCTTCCCAAGGAGATGTAAATCTTCACTTACAGGCTGTCAGGAGTTGGAGAGTTGTTGAAAATGCCTTTGGGCAATTGTCAAGTCAGTAGAGGATTTACCAGCATGTAATGGGGCAATATCCAGACACAGTTGAGGCCATAAGATAACATGTGTGTTGCACAATTTTATAAGATGGAACAATGTGCAGACCACACAGCCGCTCAGCCAAAGTATCCCACATATGGCTCCCTGGGTACAGCTGGAAACAACAATGATGTAAGACAGGCAGTAAATAATAGAAACCCTCAGAGGCTGCAAACGTCCACTTCCAAGAGGAATTATGATTAAAAAAAAAACAAGAAACATATCATTCAACTGTTAAACGGTTTTGTTCAACTTATTCCAAGATTAATATTGCTTCACATTGATAAATAAAACATTTTGAACTTCAAGGTCCTTATTTTTTTATTGAAAACAATGTGCAAATTTAGAATTATTAAACAACTGTTGCTCCCGGTTTTAAAGTGTGACTAAAAGAGTGCGACACAAAATATTTGATTCCATCTTAAAACAAAAGGAAACTCTTTTCTGGAGAAATTAACTAACATAAAATATGTTGAGACTTACTATACATTAAACTGTAGGTCCTCACACACAAAATCACACTCAAAAAACTCACTGGATGAACTCACTCCAATTTTGGGCAGGATTTCCAACTATTAAATACATGTAGCACCAACTCAAACAAAGTATATGCATGCAAAATAATTTAACTTAATTCAGTTGGGGCTACATATATTTCAGTCAGACAGCTCACGTTAAGAATCTTTATTTAAGCACAGCATATATTTAGAGTTTGGCGTCTGGGCTCCGACCACGATCTGTAAAGCAGATCAAGCTTTACAATGTTGGGGAGTGATGATGAGGATCCAATTATATGTTTGTTTCAGTGACCTGAATGAAAGCGAGGCTCTAATGGTCACGTGGTTTTGTTTACATTTGTTGTCACAGGGAATTCCCCACAGAAGACAACACAGCAGACAGTTTTTCCACTGTTGGACCTCAAAAGAAGCACAGAGGGGGAAAATAACAGAACAAACATTGGGGGGAGGGGGGAGGGAGGGAACAGTTTGTGGTCAAGATGCAATGTGATGAAATGTGGATGCTGGATGCTCAAGAACAGGGTCTCCAGAAGGCCTTTTCATTTATGTGGGATCTGCTGTGGCGACCCCGAGTTGAAATTGGAAGAAGCCGAAAGTAGATTATTTTATAAACTGCAACCCGAAATGTAGTATACAAAGAGGCTCTGGTACAGAAATAATAAAATTGTTATCTTTATTTCATATCATGTGTCAATCAATGAGTTTTCCTTCCAGTACTGTCCATGTAGTGACAGTAGTCAACACGCTAGGAAGAAATGTTTCAAAATTTTTGGTTTTCCTGAGTCAAAGTTTGTCAAAATGATCGGCTCTGGAACACATTCAACATTTTGTGATTATGAGTAACCCAAAATAACTGCTGTGCTTTCATTAAACTGCAGAATTTATAAAGATTTAGTTTCAAAAAACAGTGTGCCACACAGAGTTGCAAAACTTTTCAAACTGGAAGAGGTACCAGTGCAACACCTTTACATGTCTGACAGTGATTTATGCAAATTAAGTCTTTATAATTCAGTGATACCATAATATATGGTTCTCTGTGGCTGTGACATTTGATCAATTCTAAGCAAAAAAAAAGAAAAAAAGAATCACTTTCTCCTTGACGAATACACAACCCTTCCACCATGTTTAATCCATATTGGCTTCAAACTGTTTAGTTGAGATCACCCAAGGTCAAAGGTCATGTGACTATTAGAAAGGTGACATATGACTTGACATTACTGCTTAACGGTAACCATAGGTGTGCCTTTAACCAATTAACTGAAATTGACATTCTAAATATCCCCAATATATAAGCATTGCACCAAAGTTTTATCCTTGGCCCATGGCCTTGGCTTAAAACAGATTTTTCTCATAGTCAAATCACTTTATCCTTGGCTGACCTTCAATCATTCCACCAAGTTTGGTTCAGAGTGGATTGAAACTCTTTATTTTGATTCTGATTTGATTCGTGTTTTGATTTTGAGTTATTTTAGTCACACTCAGACATACAGGACCCAAAACAATACTCCCGCATGCGTTAATATATGTGGGTGTGACTACTTTAACCAACTGTCATGCAACAGTGGGCAACTCTAATTTGAAAGAGACTTTTTTGCTCATTAGAGACCAATTTTATCTTTTCAGCTAGACTGAGGCACCAAAGTTCATCCGCAGTGAATTTCTTATGTTCCCCACCTGGAAGCTGAATCTCAGAAGCAAATACTTAACACATGGTTTCATTTAGATTTCTGTCCTCTGTGAATTTCTGCTTGGAGCACACAGGTGGTGGGTTGACAGGGTGATTAGCAGCTGTGGATTCTGATGGAGCAGAGGAACTGGAAGTAAAAGAATCAGACGCATTGGCATGAATGAAGCAGCATGAAGCAGATGATTCTTAAAAGATTTTAAAAAATCTTCATCTGGATCTGCAAGTAGGTCCAATACCTCATATTCCTCACAATAACTGTCTTCCCTGTAATCCATGTTGCCACTTGCTGGGCTTTCATTTAAAGAGTTCTTAAGGAAGGAAAGGTGTGGGTTCAACTTCCAATTGATAGCTTTTGCTGCTGATTCCCTTAAATTGGAATTCTGCTCCTTGAAGTCTTTCCTGTATAACGGTCCCTTATGTTCTTCCACCTTTTCATGCACTCGTCCACTTTCAGAAATTGAAAAGATATTAAAATGTATAACACCATGTCACATAAGCATTAACATATGCAGAGGAAATGAATGACAATCTCTTGTGTTCTGGGAAGATTAACATGAAAACTATGAATTTGCAGAGTATCTCATTTTTTTAATAGAAATTCAGCCTCGTGACGGCATGATGTAGATGGACTAATGCAGGTTCATGAATTATTCCAGCTGGATACAGTCATAGAATGTGCAAGCATCTGAATTTTCCCAGTTATAGCACAAATGACAGTAATCAACAGGCCTGTAGCTAGTTCAAAAACTACAGAGGCGAAATATTTTTGTTGTCAACTGGCTCGCCCCGTCGTGGTCCATGACCTCTTACATTTTCCTATCATAACAAAGATAGGATAAAAAAATAACAGATTTCATTTAGTCAAATGTCAAATTTAGGCACAATCTCATGCTTAGGAGGCAAAACTCTCCATTCCACATGCATAAAAACTAAGACAATGCATATAACAAATATGAATTCAACCATATGAGCTTTTCTCTATTTAATGCTACTGATTTATTATTGTTAAGTTTCTCATTAAACTAAGATAAATTAAAGTCTCTGCACACTTTTATAATACATGTCATGGACTTATTGTGGGATGTCCCATGTAATGGACAGACCACCTAGCGGTACTCCGCCGGGGTCCTGACCCCGTGTCTGTCTGTTTGTTATGATGTCCCGCCAAGTGACCTTTCTGTACTTGGGTCATATCCCAGCAACCGCTTAAGATAGAGACTTGATGTTAAGTTCACATGAAAGGTCTTTGGAAGGGCTGTCATGATATGTCAGTTTGGTTGCTAAGGTAACCATGGTTGCTCAGGAAAAACTCTTTCTGGAAATTGCACTAGATCCCCCTAGAAAATGCCTTCCAACACCCTCCCCACACACACACACAGATAATAACATGATAAATGGAATGGTCCCCTCCCCTGTTTTGAGTGGAAGTCACAACTTGAATAAGAGTGCTTCTGAAATGGTATCGCCATCACTATGCTGATACGTGACTTAAGATTGACTATGATTTTGAATAAATTATTCACTGAAGTTGTCAAGTTCTTGATGATGTTTACATTCACTTGTTTTACCGTTTTTATTCAATACATGTATTCATGCAAAATGTTTATCGTGGATCCCTTGATAATATAATAAGGCTTTACTTACCACTACTTTTCTGCCATGTTTTTTTCACACAAAACCAAAACAAAGACAGACAACAACAGGTAAGGAGGAAGAAGATAGGAAGGAGCCTATCCCAGTAGTCACTGGGCGAGAGGCGGGGTACACCCTGGACAGGCCGCCAGTCTATCGCATGACTATGTTAAAAAATAAAAGCTTATGGCATATATTTCCTAATCTTGTTTTTGATTTAGTTGGCGGAATTCATTGTTTTACTGAAATGCAGCTTTTCTGTGTGCAAAATTGCTGTTAATCTACCTAATTTCCATCGTCATGGTTTTTTGCGTTTAGCAGTTCATAAACACAACTTCTCACCTCATAGATCTATTATTTGGAATTATAAATATATATATAAAAACAAATCTGGTTTTTAATCAAACATGGATGAAAAATGGAATCATAACAGTTGGCCAGTTACAGGACAAAAATGGTTATTTTCTTTTTCATCTTGATTTTGTACAGAAATTTCAAGTTCCCAATACATCTCAGATTTACTCGTACGTTATGAGGCACCCAGACCCCTCAGATCATCTGGAACAGGTTTACTCAGTGTTCCCAGGATCAAAACCAAACAAGGTGAAGCAGCCTTTAGTTTCTATGCCCCCCGCCTGTGGAACAAACTTCCAGAATATCTGAGGTCGGCTGAAACTGTCAGCTCATTTAAATCAGGGCTTAAAACATTACTATTTACTGCAGCTTACCATTGAACTAGATATGTAACTTATTATTAGGATAATCTGTAGCTATTGTTTTTATATTTGTCTGCTGTTGCTTTTGCTTTGTTTGCTTTTTAAATGCATTTTCTGCAGTTTTTAGCTATTTATTGTCTTGCTTTTAGC
>OMMV01234707.1:0-14013 GCA_900302635.1 Chatrabus melanurus | reverse complement strand
CCACTAATTACTTAATTACATATTTCTTTTCCCCCATGCTAATACATGCATAAAAACCCACAGCAGTACTGCTGATGCTGTGTCAGCTGAAAGTACCGTAGCCTACCGGTAGTGTGTTGTGCATTCACATGAATAAAACAGTTACTGTCAGTCTGAGTCTCTCCCATTTTCTAATGAAAATTTTGTTGGCATCACTTCATACACCAACACCATACTTCACAGGACTTTTATCTATTTTAAGAGCAAGCAGGGTTCAATAGACACCTTCTCATCTGGAAACACTCAGAATAAAATAATGCAAAGTTCAGTACCCCAGAGAAAAATGCTTATACTTCACTTCCCGTGCATTAGCACGGGCTTATGGTCTAGTCCTCCAAAAGAGATCTAGTACCAAAGACATCCAGACGTTGCCTTAGGTCACTGGTTACCGTCCAAATTGCACAACCATACAGTAAGACAGGAAGCACCAGGACCCCGTCTGCTTTTTTTTTTTTTACGCTGGTTGTATGGTCTTTTTTAGTGCCTTTTTTTGTCTGTACAGCACTTTGTGACTCCGTTCTTGAAAGGTGCTATATAAATGAACTTATTAAATCTGCATTGTCATACACCTCATGACATATTGATTATATTGTTATTTTCAAATGTTTTTAATGTGATTATGCAGAATTCAATGTAAAAACTTCAGGCAGTCTATTCACAATGTGGAAACTGTAGATGCTCAGTTTCTGCAAGTCAAGTGATATTATTCCATCTATTTAAATTTGTTTAAATCTTTTGTTCTATACCTGTATGAGGAAACCTGACAGAAACGTACCATGATTTGAACTATATACCGTGAACTTGAAACCAGGATTTGTACTGAATCGTGATGGAGGCGTACCATTACACCTCTAGTACGCATATCTCTGAGGTACTAAGGTGTTTTGCACATTCTTCCTCAGGTGCCAGATGCCATCCAGAAGTGCCAGCGTGCAGGCATCACAGTACGCATGGTGACAGGAGACAACATCAACACAGCCAGGGCCATCGCCATAAAGTGTGGCATCATCCATCCCGGAGAGGACTTCCTCTGCATCGATGGCAAGGAGTTCAACAGGAGGATTCGCAATGAGAAAGGCGAGGTAAGTGCTGTGAGAGAGAGGCTGCAGACTGACAGGACACTGTGCAGAGTGGAAGCTCAGAGTGACAACCTGAACCACGACCACCTGTCCTCTTCTCTCTGTGTGTACGTGTTCATGTTCAGGTGGAGCAGGAGCGCATTGACAAGGTCTGGCCCAAACTCCGAGTTCTGGCCCGGTCCTCACCAACTGACAAACACACGCTTGTAAAAGGTGGAGTGGCTGCACTGCTTATTACTGCTGATTGGGTTTTTCCACAGCAGACGTTTCGATGTGTCTGCGTAGGAAAAGCACAGGTGTGATAAGAGCGTTAACGACGGCTGCATTGTTTTAGATTTGCCGTTTCCTAATGTGCACGCCGGTTCATTGGGACACTTAAACGGAAGAGCGTCATTACCGTTATTAGTCACACCTGCGCTTCTCCTGCTATGATAAATCAAAGTGTCTGCTGTGAAAAAGGCTGGTTGAAATGAAAGCGAATTTGTCCCCACACTTCTGTGTATTGCGCCCGCACAACGGTAAATATTTGCTGTCACGATGGAGCCGATTGTACATGCAGTACTTGCAGGCAGGAATGAACGGGGCGTTTGTGTGCATGTGTGACAGGCATTATTGACAGTACCATGGCAGACCAGAGACAGGTGGTGGCTGTGACAGGAGACGGGACCAATGATGGGCCAGCCCTGAAGAAGGCTGATGTTGGATTTGCCATGGTAAGCAGCCCCGCCTTTTCTTCTTTTTTCTGTGTTTATTTATTTTCAATTAGTGTCTGCAGATGTCCTCTTTATCTCTGCAGCAAGAGAGCAGCTTCTCTGGCATTCTTGTGTAGATTAGGAGCGCCTCCTAGTGACTGCCTGTGGTCATGCAATTTCCTTGTAGCAGTTAAATAACACAGTACTTCTATTATGCGGCAGAATGAACATTAGCAAAACAGTGGGTTTTTTCTTTTACTGACATGGTTTTGTTTGTTCAGACTTATAATAAATATAAATTCTAACTTTATATTTTGTTGCTCATTAGCTTTTCTGCTTATTTTTGTTCTCTTTCAGAGAGTGTTTGAAGATTCCATGCTAAAATTAGTTTTCAGGGTTTTTTTTATCACTACTGAGAATCATAAATGTAGGTTAACTGAATGGAAGACAGTTTCCAGTGCAAGGCAAAACATAGCAAAATGCTGCAAAATGCACAGCGATGCATAGTGTTGCACGGTGATGCCGGTGATGCATGTCACAACATGGCAGTCCCCCGTCACATGAATAAATCTTTACTATTTTCA
Organism: Chatrabus melanurus; assembly: GCA_900302635.1. Taxonomy (NCBI): domain Eukaryota; kingdom Metazoa; phylum Chordata; class Actinopteri; order Batrachoidiformes; family Batrachoididae; genus Chatrabus; species Chatrabus melanurus. The sequence goes on along the minus strand of OMMV01234707.1, from coordinate 11,619 downwards.
TTTCATCTTTAACCTACATCATGCAAAAATGATCAGTAAACACCTAACAACAGTTGCTATGTTGCAGATAACCTTAGTTTCTATCTGACTGCACGCTGTGTACGTGTTCTTCCAGGGTATTGCTGGTACAGATGTGGCCAAGGAGGCGTCAGATATCATTCTGACCGATGACAACTTCAGCAGCATTGTCAAGGCGGTGATGTGGGGCCGGAACGTTTACGACAGTATTTCCAAGTTCCTCCAGTTCCAGCTTACCGTCAACATTGTGGCCGTCATTGTGGCTTTTACTGGTGCCTGCATCACGCAGGTCAGAATGATGTATGATTGTCAGCATCAGTTATTGTTCAGGCCTGCTGATATGTTGTACGCAATGTTTAATCAAATATCCGTTTTGTAAAAGTAGAATTAGTGATTTTAGAACTTGTGAAAGTAAAAATTGTATTTAAATACAGCAGCAAAAGTCGAGATCCATGACAGGCTAAAATATTGGATCTGAAAAACAGACTGAAAGCCTACCATGCACAAGTAATATGGGTAATTACTATTCCCTCAGTATGCGGTATTACAGCAGGAGTAGGGTAATTTTTTTACTGTCCTCAACTCAATTCCTCAATTATAACTCAAACAGTTTTGATATAACTTGGATCAAACTTGGTGAAATTGTTGCAGACCAGTCAGGGACGAAATACTTTAATTTTGCAAAGAATTCAATAAACGTCAAGCTCACAGAGTAAGATCAAACTTTCTGTATAATGGTCAGAGATATGGAATATTTATTATGGTATGTAAGACCATAATAAATATGGTATGCATCTGGTTCCTGTTCTACATCAATAGGCACATTTCCACCGCAGGAACTCGACCTATAGCCCAGGTCTCACTACGTTTACGGGAACGGCCCCTTCAGCTGCCTTCTCAGCCGGATGTGTCTCCACTGCAGTGAAGACACACTGGGCTAGCAGTGCCAGCAAGCATATAATGCCAGTGAAAGCTAGCAAGCAAACTTTAACCGTAACGTTAGATGCAAGGCAACATAAAAATAGTTTGCTTGCTAGCTATCGTTTGCATCCGACGTTAGTGTGCTATTCAGAAGGCAAACGCAGGGTAATTTATGCTTTTATTTGGCTTTCCACTAGAATGGTAGGTAATGCAAACTCTTAAAATATCTGTTTCATTAATTGTTTGCCTGACTCCAAGCTTCTCCACTGCCACGTCCGTCATCAAACAAAAATGCAGCGAGCCCTTTGTCCCCACATTCCCAGTGCATGAACGTCTGTGGCACAGTGTTCCAATAGTTTTGTGGACTGAGTGATTTTTGTTGTTGTGGTAGTTCAGTCGCTTGTAGTCCTGGTTCAACTGTTCTCTGTTATCTCGGCACTGCTTCGCAATGTTTATTTGTCGGTCCATTCTCTCTCCATTGCAGTTCTTCTGTTCATCTTACTTTCACTTTCATAAATTGTGCTTGTTGTGTTTTTCCGTCTTCTGTGCGTGAGTTCAACCAGTCGGCATCGAGCACCGCCCATGGCATTTCAGGGCCACTCAAAAGTACATATCCCGCTGCAGGAACTTGCCTCGCCCCAAGAAAGGTTCCGAAAAATCAGTTTTCAGGGGCAGTTCCAGCGGTGGAGACACGTGCAAAGGTGTCAGACCCCTAAAATGGCCTGCAAGAACGGTGGAAATGGGCCTGATGTTGTCAAATAAAATATCTCTTAAAATCTCACCTTGAATTACATTGAAAGGTCACAACAATGACATGCAGGATGTCGTGCAATGGTTCAGTTGCTGATGCTGCACGTTGCTGCACTCCCACATTGCAGAACTACCTTGAGTCCTGGATCGAAAGTAGACGTATATCTGCCGCACATGAAATCTGGGTGTCACCTTGTCCTTTTGTGGTTGCTGGGATCCTCAACACTGAGGCACCTGTGTGCTGGGTCATGCCCAGAAAAAACACACCACATGGCCAAAATGACCTAGCTGATGTTCCCTTTCCCTCACAATGCAAGTCGTAGGCTTCATCTGAGTCCCCCTAAGTAACTGTTGTTTGAAACAAAGGCTTTCCAGCAGTACCCAAGGATCCTCCGTAGAGACCTAGTTCCAAGCTTTAGTACCGGATGGTACCAGCTCAACTCTATATGCTCATACTTTCATACCAGGTGCTTCCTTTTCCACTACAAATTGTAACACGCCTAACTTGTCATAGCGATACCACATGAAACTGCTGTGCCGTCATCTTCAACGCAACACACAAAAGAAGAATGCAACACACTAATCAGTGACTAGTTTTAGCTTTTGCGTTATAGTACAGTACAGACAGCGCTGCTTGCCCAACAATATTTTAAAAATGCCGGGTTTGTTCAGGACTTCTTTTGTCTCCTGTCTCGCACAATGATGATGGAGTGCTAGTGGCAATTCTCTCTGACCAATCAGTGATCTGCAATGTTTTCACGTCACCTTGGGGGATCACCTCAGCTCGCTTGATACCAAAAACAGGACCAGGTACCAGGTTTGCCCAATGGAAAATCCGAAAAGGTGGGTAGAGTCTAGTTGAGCTGGTACCATGCAGTGGAAAAGTGCCTTTAGATTACTGGTTAGGAAACTCAGGTGTCAGCTATATAACCATATAAACCCACAGTCCCAAGACTTGACACAGTAAAGCTGGATCAGACCCAGTCCTGATTAAACAGACTCTTCGTTAGCAGTGGTAATGAATTCATCGACACCTTGCTGCGTTAATGTTACTTTCTTTTAAAAGCCCACTGTTTCTCTCCAGGACTCTCCACTGAAGGCAGTGCAGATGTTGTGGGTAAACCTGATCATGGATACCTTTGCATCTCTGGCTCTAGCCACAGAGCCTCCGACAGAGTCTTTGCTTAAAAGGAAACCATACGGTCGCAACAAGCCTCTCATTTCCAGCACCATGACAAAGAACATCTTCGGACATGGAGTCTATCAGCTCATCATCATCTTTACTCTGCTTTTTGTTGGTACGGACCATAAGATGTGACATGTTTTGACAAAGATTTAAAACTATGAAGCCACATGAGACCATCTGTCATAGTTTGTGATAGCAGAAATACTAATTGTTGTTTTTTTTTTTTTTTTGTGCACCTACAGGTGAGCAGATCTTTGACATTGACAGCGGCCGTAACGCCCCTCTCCACTCTCCTCCATCTGAGCACTACACCATAATCTTCAACACCTTTGTCATGATGCAGCTCTTTAACGAAATAAATGCCCGCAAAATCCACGGCGAGAGGAATGTCTTTGATGGTATCTTCAGGAACCCCATCTTCTGCTCTATCGTTTTCGGCACTTTTGCTGTCCAGGTAAGTACAGGAATCCAATAGCTATGACATTTTCTCTCTCTATATGATTGTGGTGTTTTAATCAGACTTGTGCTTTGGTGTTTTGAGATCGTGATTGTACAGTTTGGAGGGAAACCTTTCAGCTGTCAGCCTCTGGACCTGGAAAAGTGGATGTGGTGTGTTTTTCTGGGACTTGGGGAGCTTGTCTGGGGGCAGGTAACATACACAACCGTGTGTTTGTCTTTTGTTGATTTATCTCTTCTGGACTGAATGTTTTCCATCAGGCCTGTTGAGTAAATGTCATGTCTTCTCTATGGTTTAGGTGATAGCCACCATACCCAATAGCAGGTTGCGCTTCCTGCGGAGGGCAGGCCAATTAACTCAGAAGGATGAGTTACCGGAAGAAGATGTCAATGAAGATAATGAAGAGATCGACCATGCAGAAAGGGAGCTGAGGAGAGGACAAATCCTCTGGTTCAGAGGACTTAACCGCATTCAGACTCAGGTGAGAAAATACAAAGGAAACAAGTTCAATCCCCATTTGTTTCACCTTTCCTATTCTTTTGACACATAACCTGTTAGATTCTATGTTTAAAAAAAATATGCCTTTTTGGTAATTGAGCATTAGCGGCCGGTCACACTACCGTTTAAGCAGAGGGTTTTTGGAGGGAATTTGTAAAGTAATTCTCCATGATGAGTCATATGGATTAATTTCACCAGGCAAAACATTATCTTGAATAATTCCCATGGATATTCCACATTGAGTTTGATGAGTTTGCCACAGTTGATGTGGCAAACTCATCAAACTGTGTGACTAGCAGTGCACCTTGAAGGCACGGGAGTGGTATTTCTGAACGTTACATCACTAACAAAATGGCGTAAGGTGCCAGTTGGTGTGCAGCAGCAGTCTGGATAGACCTCTGTGCAAAATGCTCTCCTTGAATAATAGCTATGAGTGTGCCAACGAAGGAGGTGGACTGAGCAAAAATTCATGCCATGTGTTAAAAAAAACATGTTGCAACATGACCTGAATTTGCATGTATGCTAACTTAATTTGAAAGTGAAAACTATTTTTCAAAACGGCATGTTCCTCTGTTTTATTAGTGGCGTAACTGCTCTGCTAGTTACATGGTGCCTGTCGCAAGCCTTCTTGACACCTTTAATGTTTGTGTAAGGACACCAAAATGTCCGAAATGGATCAATGAACCTATCAGTTAAACTAACAGGTCAGTGTGCACTGGTGTCACATGTCTCTGCAGTCACCACACCACAGAACTGTCTTGGGTCCTGGATGGCAACCAAACAGGCAGACAACCTGTCATAAATCAATGTCATAAAGTCTTGCTGGGTCAGAGTTTCAGGTGTTTGATATAGTTTCTAATCAGGTGTAAGACATTATTAGACCGTACAAGTACAGGATAGTATTAAATTCCCTTCAGGTTGGTACAAAGATTCACCGGTTTGGGTACTTAACATGTCGCTCCCTTGAAATTTAGCATGTTTGTGAGCAAACCATTGCAGAAAGTCACTGCATCATCAAGATTGCAGCTCTCTGTTTTTGCGAAAATTTCTCTTGTGATCAAGGCCTTACCTTAAAAAAAACGAAGCACTAAGCCACTAATATGACTTATTTATTCTCTAGTAATGGTATTAATTCCCAGAGAACACTGATAAGGATACATTTCAGGTTTTATCTGTGACCACTTGTGTAACTCTCTGGGTTCTTAGGCTTTGAGATCAAGAGACCTGGGAAGAGCTTAAGGAGTCATGAGGCCGCTGGACAGAGGTGTTTGGCGATACTGATATCTTTGCAGGAGAACGAAGGTCCAGGTCTTTAGGGTCCTGGTGCTTCCTGTCTGACTGTATGGTTGTGAGACTTGGACGCTAAAGGGGGTATCTCACCTGCAATTTTTCACATGCAGTAAATTTGCAACCTGATTTTTCGCAACTGTTTCACTTTTTTTTTAAATGTGCGAATTTTTATTGATTTGTGAGTATTTTCAGAATGTTGCACTACTGTTGCGCAACTATTTTGCAGCAAAATGTCCCAAATTGAAAGAAAAAAATGCAAATAGACTGCAGAATTGCAGCTATAAACATGACATTTATGCGAAAATCCAGTGGCAATTGTGCGATTAAAAAAGCGTCTAATTTGTGACTTGCGGCTGTGGTGCGACTGTCATGCAACAGTCATGAGAAATATATGCGGCATAGTGGTGACTACAAGTGTGGCTAGTATATAAACCCCTGGTTCCAGAGCCTAGCTGTCAGTTCCACACCATCAACTCAGCATCATCTCTGGCACCAGAAGAACCAATCATGACTAGTGTTCAAGATGCTGCAGCCTTGGAGGAGTACTGTCTCATGGCAGCTGCTGCCCTCCTCACAAGCACCATCCCGCGTGAGGAAGAACAGGAAGAACAGCCCCCCCCCCAAGAGGCAAAGGATGCCCAGGTCTGTGTGTCAACAGACCTGGTTGGCTGCAAGAGGCAGACTTGGATGGTACCGTAAGCTGATGAGGCTATTTGAACAGGGGGATCTCAGAAGCTTCAACAGCATTCTCAGACTGGATGCAGATCTATTCACAGAACTTGTGACAAGAACTTAGAACAATTTTACAGCCTTTGCGGCCATTATGAGAATGTCGTGTGGCACTTGCGTGCTAAAAGAGACAGATTTGATACGGATTTACTGCTATTTCATGTCGGAGCAGTCGCAAGGGCAGTCGGCGGAAATGTTAAACTTTTTAAAAATTCCTTCGTGCATTTTTTGACAACTTGCGACCATTCTGCAAGCACGCGACTGTCGCGAGGCTTTTTTGCAAATAAAAAGCGCAATTTTGAGATTACCATCGCAGATTGGCTGCAAAGCAAAAAAAAAATCACAGGTGAGATACCCCCTTAACCAGTGACTTAAGGCGACAACTGAGTGTCTTAGATATTAGGTCTGTTTGGAGGATCCTTGGGTACCACTGGAATGACTTTGTGTCAAATGAGCGGTTACTTAGGGAGACTAAGATGAGGAGTATCGCTTGCATTGTCAGGGAGTGTCAGCTTTGATATTTTGGCCATGTGGCACATTTCTTTATGCATGATCCACCGCATAGGTGTCTGAGTGTTGAGGACCCCAGTGGCTGGAGAAGGCCAAGGGGATGCCCATGTTCCACCTGGCTGCAACAGACAGATGGTTACTTTCAAAAGGTGGAGACAGACCGGTTGTCTGCCTGGGTGATTGCCATCCAGGACCCAGGGCAGTTCTGTGGTGTCGTGGATGCGGCGAGGCACAGCACTAGCACATGCTTCTAGACTTGACTTGTGTAACCAACTGTTTTCTCATTCTTGTGTGTCTTTGTCATTAAAATCCATTTGCACCTCATTCCTGAGAAGACACGATAGACTATGTTTCATGTGTTGGATTGTCTGCGGCTGTTAGTCTAAAAGTCCTTCCATGTCAAGGTGATCCATTTAGGTACACAACGATGGCACTCTGGCTCAGTGGATGGCACAATCGACCAACAGCGCAAACCTGTGGAAGATCAACGTTTGAGCCTCCGAGTTCAATACAACTGGAAGTAGTTGCTGAATTGTGCTCAATGCGTTGACCATTATCACTGTGATATTCAAGACAGTTTTGCTTGTGTGTTGGATTTGGTTGTCAGCTGTCACCAACGACGGCCCTTGGGGACACTATCTCAATACATGTTACCATTTTAAAACACAGTACAGCTAGCTTACATGTGACACTAAAATCCTGCCACAATACAACAACCTTAGCTTAAATGGCTGCATCTGTATCCTATGGAAGCTTACCTTTACTGGCTAGTCTTTACAGTTAAAATCACACTTTTGTCGAGGCGTTAATACACCATGTTTCCCATTGTCTCAGATTTGAGACCTTGTACTCCCTTACCACTAATGTCACCCAGCCAGTCAGTGTGTGTTGCCATTTGGTCTCCGTTACTCTGAGCCACCATTTGTCCTCTCCTGTCCCGCTCTGCTCCCACAGATTGAAGTAGTCAACACCTTCAAGAGTGGCACCTCCTTTCAGGGGGCAGGGGCTCTGAGACGCCAATCATCCACCACCAGCCAGACCCAGGATGTAACCAATGTTTCTAGTCCTAGTCACGTGTCCTTGTCCAATGCCCTTTCCTCTCCTACAAGCACTACTGCTGCTACTGCTCCTCCCACTACTGGCCGTGAGTCAGATCTCTGTCTGCTTTTCTGCTCTCTTTGCTTCAGGGATGCCATCCTGTCACAAACGGATAAAACAAACAACCGAATTATTTTTCCTGATCCTGTTTTGCGGTTGATTGTTATTGAAACAGAACTCTGAGACTGAGACATTTTGAGGTTGACATCCCTGAAGAACTGTCTTTTTCTCTCTCTCGCTATCTGCTTCTTCATTTCCTCTCTTTCTTCTGTCTTTTTGCTTGTTCATACTGGATTTCAAATTCATCTTGATATCTCCTTCCATGCTTGGGTGTACTGTCCTCTCATTGGTGAATGTGTGTTTGTTTCCCCAGAGTGCTAGGAGCGCAGGACTAAGGGTGATACCCACGGCGTGACATTTCAGGTTGTGAGTTTGTCTCCCTCTGCTCATCCCCTCCCATCCCATCCTTCAGTCCATCCATTTTTATGTCAGATATTTATGTGACTAATTACTATTGACTCACCGAGGGACTGTGTAAACATTCAAGTATAAGTTCCAATACTCTGATTTTTATCTATGGAGGCAAATAACACTGAATTGAAGTGCAGTAAATTACTGTATAGGTCACACACAAGGTATAGGCTTACTCTGATCTTCACTGATACGGAATAGTTTTTTTGGGCTGTATGGTTTATGGGCAACATTGACAAGAAAGAGGCTAAAAACATGTTGGACGCCTTTTAAAAGAAGCCTATGATGGAAAATGTGGGTTGTTACAGTGTTCACGTGAAGAGTTCCACTGCACAAACAGATAAGTACCATTCTTTAAAAAAAATAAAAATTTTGTCGAAGGTCAAAAGATATTTATCCAATTGTTATTTTTGACAGTGATTTCGTATTTATTAACACAGAAAAATAATGCTCTCATGATTTTGTTTAAACTCAAAAATCACTCAAAAAATGTACCCTTTTTCACCAAATGGTTGAGTCAACTTTGGAGCAGATCCTCAAAATAGAGCAAAATGCATCATTCTTTTAACTTTGGACAATGGCGTGTTTTGAACCTTGGTGGCTCTATGCACTCTAAATGAGTGCCATTCTAGTTTTTAAGTGCCATTCTGAAAATAGCACTCATCTGTTTCTGCACAAGGACTCATTTTAATTTAAGTGGGATCCCAAATGGTGCAACCAATATCGGAATATACTCAACAAACATATAAATCCAACACTTTTGTTTTCATTCTAATTTTTCATGCATTGAATTAAAAGATCTAAGACTTCTTCTATGCACACAAAAAGCTTATTTCTCTAAAATTTTGTTCATAAATTTATTAAAATCTGTTAGTGAGCACTTCACCTTAAAGATAACACATCCACCTAGCTGGTGTGGCATATCCAGATGCTGATTAAACAGCATAATTATTACACAGATGTGCCTTGGACTGTTCACAAGAAAAGGACACTTTAAAGTGTGCAATTTTATCACACAAGACGATGCCACAGAGGGATCATGTTTTGAGAGATCATGCAACTGGCATGCTGACTACAGGAATGTCCACCAGAGCTGTTGCCTGTGAATTCAGTCCCATAAACCGCCTCCAATGTTGTTTCCGAGACTTGCCAGTACATCCAACTGGCCTCACAACTGCAGACCCTGTGTAACCACACCAGCCCACAACTGCCACATCTGGCATCTTCACATAATAAAGGTCTCTTCTTTTTTTTGACTATCAACTGCACATTTCAGAGTGAGCTTTCATTGTGATCAGTCCAAGGGACATCTGTGCAATAATCATGCTGTTTAATCAGCATCTTGATATGCTACACCAGCCAGGTGGATGGATTATCTTGGCTCACTGACACGGATTCTAATAAATTTGTGAACAAAATTCGGGGAAAATAAACCTTTTGTGTGCAGAGAAGAATTCTTCCATCTTTTACTTCAACTTGTGAAAAATAGGAGCGAAAACAAAAGTGTTGCATTTATATTCTTGCTGCATATATAAGACGGCACTGCCAGTATCAGGTGTGTTAGGCCACGCCCATCTCTGTCTCCTTCTCTCACTGACTCTTGCTCACTGTCTCTGATCTACTTTATGAAAATCACCTTCGTACTTAGGATACGTGGACAGGAATGAGGAGGACAGAGAATCACCATAGAGCAGCATCAAAAATCCATCTCGTCTTGTTGCTTCATGCTGTCAGTGTAATTGACTGTCACGTTGTCATAGTTACAGATGTAGTAGGCCTTCTGCAGCAGCAGCAGCAGCAATGCAATTTCAACCCCCGCCTCAACCCTTTCCTTCTCTGGCATCCCATCTCTGTTACTTGTCAAACATCTTGTTGCATGCTCTCATCCAGACAGGCCTTCATTTATTGGTATTTTTGTTTCTTTTATATTTTTGTACCCTCTTCGATTACTGTAGCAATATTACAATATTGGTAATCCCATATTATTTTGTACCACTTCTGATGTAATTTTTAAACAAAACAATGCACTGGAATGTATAACCTTTGATTTTTTATGAATTATGAACAATATTAGAAGTACAACCTAACACAGAAAAGCCATACATTATTTTGGAAATTTTGTAATTACAAAGTATTCTGGTTTAGTTTTCCTTTATAATCAGGTAACACCTTAATGTATAAAAGCTTGCAGGCATAGTCAAATGGTTTAGTTGTTCAAACATCAGATTTGACTGAAAATACTTTAAAGGGGTACACATTATGATTTGCAGCCAAAAATCTGAAAATGTTTTTATCCAGGTTTTGAGGGTGGTGAGCACAAGACAAATTATGACAAAAGTGCCCCTTTAACAGAATAAATATTGGTGTCAGACAGTGGGATGGTTTGAGGTACTTTCTTGAAGCACTATAGTCAGGTCCATAAGTATTTGGACAGTGACACAATTATCGTAATTTTGTGTCTGTACACCACCAGAAAGGAGTTGATATGAAACAATCAAGATGCAATTGTGGTGTCGACTTTCATCTTTAATTCAAGGGGTTTAATAAAAATATATCGCATTAACCATTTAGGAAAGACAGCCATTTGTATATTTAGTGCCTCCATTTTCTGAGCTCATAAGTAATTGGACAAACGAAGGAATTTTATTTTTATTTTTATACAAATTTTCTCTTTCACAGCCAGTTTTCTTCAGATAAGTCAGGGAATGGATACATGAACATTTCCAAGTCACTGAACCAGTAGTCCACCATCACAGCTTCATGGTGGAGTGGAACAGAGAAGGACTTTCATACAAGAAAACAGTTCAAATCTAGCCTCGTGTTACCCATGTTACCCATGTGCCTTCTAGCAAACTGTAGCTGAAATTTGATGTCTTTTTTTTTTTTTTTAATCCTTGTCTGTTCCACTCCAGTGTGAAACTGTATAACTGGTGATGCAACAGACAAAAGTTGCATCAGTTGCCTACGGCCCATTCGCTTTCTGCTGCCTCACATCGGAATCCACCAGCACCGAGCCTGACCACATCATGAATGTCATGGTAATTTTGGGCTTTTAATGATTTGACGAGGAGTTAATAGACCTTGGTCTTGTCACGTTAAGGCTGGTATCTCACGGAGCGGCAAATGCTGACGAACATTTCTATTTTTGGATTCGCTGCTTTTCTGACGAATGTTGGCGAAAATCAGGGCTAACCTCTGTCATGTGCAGCATTTTTCTGTCAGGAAGAAGCCCGACGTGCTGCTGCCCTTGAGGAAGAATCGCTTTGTCTGGCTGTTGCTGCAGCGATTTCTTGTATTCACTCCGTGGCGAACCAAAAATAACTTTAGCGACACGTTTTACAACCGTTTGCAAATGCTTACAACTGTTTTGCAAACGTTTGCAGAAAAATACATTCGCAAAGAAATTTTGGACATGTTCAAAATTTCTGTGTGACAACAAACACTGTTTTTGACCCTAAAACCGTTTGAGAACTGTTTTGCAACCTTTTACGAACCCTGACGAAACCCAAAAATCGCAACGTTCATCAGCATTCGCCGCTCCGTGAGATACAGGCTTAAAAGACATTGTAGACCATTCAGCACCCCTTATTAAAAGATTTAAGTGAATGTATGTATATATTTGAGCCTGTATGTATAATTTTGACCCTGTGTGGATTAGAGAAGATCCAAAATAAGGAGTGTATGTAAACGT
>OMMV01234687.1:0-10904 GCA_900302635.1 Chatrabus melanurus | reverse complement strand
TCACTTTGAGTCCATTTAGCCCAGTGATGCCAGTCAGCTTGGGCATGCTAATGCATACAGAGACTGAGTGGGCTTTTCACTACAAAAGTTCATCCTATCACAGCTAGTGGACAATTACACCACGCAGGATAGCACCGGCCCTGTCGTGCTACTGTATCCGTTCAAACTTTTCTTCATACTGTAAAAGCCCTACTAGGGACAAGTGTCGTAAATTAGCTTTAGCTATAAACACTGTGACGCTAGCATTAGATGACTGTTTCAAGTTTGTCTATGTTCATTATATCTGTCCCTATTCAAATAAACTTGGAAAAAAAATCTAATAAATTGCAATTTGATAAACTGAGCCAACACGTACTGCTCTACTGATGTGGAATCAACTGATTTTTGTCTGAACAGTGCGCGGTGCCCCAGTTTCACAGGTAGACTTTCTGTTATGTTAGTAGAATTTTCCTTTAAATAACACAAAATAAAAGCTCAAAAGAAAATCCATTTTCATCCACATTATTATCGTTTTTATCAGAAGGGAAAATGGTTGTTGAAATTTTCTGGGAACCACGAATTAGGGCTGGGCAGTTGGACAATTTCATTGTCTGTTGCCGATGGCTGACTATGTAGAGCCACCGTCGTGATGCCACGCCCCTCACCCTTCAACACACACATATACTAATTCCACAGTCCTGGCTACAACGTAAATATAGTTATTTGTCCGCGCCGGGGATTTGTGCTTTAAAGAGGATGACAGCGAGTCTTTATTTTTTGTCAAGTGGCTGAGATGCGCTGTGACTGTTCTGAAGAGTCCGTAAGCTGTGCACATAAGACATGCACGAGCTGAAACAAGCACAGCAGTCTGCAAGCTGCACACGGGCTGAAGCAAGCACAGTTGTCCGTGAACCATGCATGGGCTGAATGTCCCGTGGGGCAATACTGTGGTGCTCAGTGTCCAATTTTCATGCCGTGCAGATAAAAAAAAAAAAAATTCATCCGAGATATCAATAGGAGTTCACCTGCCTGGATGGAGACGCAGCCATCATGAGCCATACACAGCTGAAATGAGGCACGGGTGGTCTGACCAAATGTCTTAATTTTGATTTGATTTATTTTGGAAGTTCAGCATGCCCACAGAATGTAAAGCACACAATTCACATTCATCTATGGAACATTCTGAGGACAACACAAAAAGTACAAAACTTATTTACATTATGGTCAATGTCCCGCGCTATGTCTACGTCCACGCCCCCGATTTCGCCCAATCCTACCAAGTATTGTTGTACCTCACAAAAACAGCAAGCAAGAGCGTCAAAGTTAATTATTATTATACTTATTCATTTTTAATTTTATTATTAATCTTTTTTTTTGTTTTTTGGCAAATATTTTTATTTCATTCTATTTAAATGCAACTATGATGATAAAATGCCATCGCATTTTTAATTTTAAGCTTAATTTTTGTTAAGAGTTTTGATTCTAAAATTAGTTCAAACACCAAACGACAACACATGGTGCTAAAAATGAATTCATACGACCTCGACTCCACCTAAAAGCATATTGGGCTGCTATATTTTTGAAGAGAGATGATTGGATGTACACGTCGCTCTCTCTCTGTCACAAACAGAATTATTTCACCTTTTCAAATTTTCAGGTCCGCTGCAAAAACAAGCAAGCAGAAAATCAATTTGCTGTTGAGCAAGACACTAAACGTTTAGCTCCTCCAATGGAGTTTGTGCTTGACCAGTTATCAGTTGTGAATATGCATACAGTGAAATTGTAGTAGGGATTTGGGTGGAAAATGAGTAGCATTCTTAGCTATGTTTCTTCATATACCAAAGGTGTGATTGTGTGCTTGGGCCGACAGTTCTACAGTGAGACTGAGCTCTCTGCTCAGTCCAAATCAATAAGGATAACAGTTACATCTATACACTCAATCACAGTACCAAAGACAGTTATCCAAATCATTTTTCACTGTAAAGGTTTCAAAAACTCAGGAGTGAGGAAAGTGAATAAGAGTTTGACGTTTGACGGCAAACTCTGTTTTTCTAGAAAAATAAAAGATAAGTATAGGATAAATACATTCGTCCTCCCGAGCAGACACCATTCGAAAAAGTCGGGAAAAAGTTGAGGGAGTTCGGCACTCAGTGGACTCTCAGCCACCTCTGCTGCACCCGCCCTCGGCTCAGTGGGCACAGCAAAGAGGCAGTGGATACTCCATCCTCAACTCTTCATATTTTGGAGTGATTCTTTCTGTGGACCCCGACGTGCATCAAGCCTCCATCAGGCTGCCTCCAGCCGAGCAAGGCGGCAGCGTATATATGCAGCCTATGGGTGGCAGAAACTGTTTGCGTTTAACATGCTCTGTTCAGGTGAAAGCACAGCTGCTTTTTCCCCCCACTCACACTTTGATTTTACTGCAAGGTTTACGCAGTCATTTCTTTAAAAACAAGTCACCCATAAAATAAATATGTATTTCACACGATTATGGAAACAGTGCAATTAATCCTCTGCTCATATGCGTGCCAACTGACACCTAACTGGACGGTTCAGGATTGTGCATCCATATCAGATTATGATAAGAAGCATCTATATGTGCATTAGTGCATCATGCTGCTTGTTTAGAAGCGTAGTATTCCTATAGTGCACACATTTTTACACAATTAATACAAATATTTATGACTTAACATGCATGCAGTCATGAAATATGCTATGACAAGTATATGTCAGGTTCCAAACCGACACAGGATCCTTACATGAGAGATGTAGATGGGAATGGGGAAGAAAAACTGAGGAAGCTTGCATGTTTTTGTTTGGGAGGATTGAATAGTAATTTATGACTTATGGGAGGTGAGCCGGGCATGGCCTGGCCTAATGCAAACCATATCGATCTTTATCACCCCTATTTCCTGGACACATGATATCCGAGACCTCCTTCGCACACTAAAAGCCTTCTCCAGCTCCAGTATTTATTCTCTCCCTCTCTCTCTCCCCCTCTCTCTTTCTCTCCCTCTCTCCCCCCTTTGTCATTTGCTTTGCTCCCCGTCACGCTGGGCTCAAAGGCTACGCTACCTTGACTCCTTTTGTGAGTTCTGTCTGTTGCTCAAGCAGCTTGTCTGTTGGCCGAGGTCAAACTGGGTCCAACAAGGCCAACGCAGAGGCTGTGGCATTGCATCACCTGGCAGAGGTCATCTTCTTAGTGCACAAAGTGGTCCTGTCAACATATTCAGATACCAAGAGAGAGACATGGTGCCAAGAGCTAATTCTCCTAATGGCGCCTGCAGTTTCCATCCACTGAAGTGATGGTGCTTATGGTTACAAACAGCATTCTGTGACTGACAGCTAGTGCACTGCAACCTGTTGACCCATTGTTTACTTTAATCAACCAAAGATTATCAAAATGCTGAAGACATGTTCTCATTTTTCATTTCAATCTTATTTTTCTTTCAACTATGCAGCAAAATTGACTCTGATCTCTGAAACAAAAAAGCCCTTTTTGCCAGAATGCAGAACATTGTTTTTGTAGCTTACTCAGGGACTGTTGTGTTTCTCTGACTATAGCCATTAATGTTGACATGCCACAGTCTTAGTAACAGCATTTAATTAGCCATGGTCTTAGCCATGGTCTGCAACAGGCATTACATGGGCCAGTAGCATTCATAACCATTAGTCCTCACTTTAGTGAACCTCTAAAGGTAATAAGATTTTTTTTTAAATCTCAGTTTTCTCAAACAAATGCAAAACCTTCCAATGCTTACAATTTTGTCAGTTATAGCGACTGCAGATGTCCTGAAAAAAAAAATCACTTTTATATCTATTTGTCTTTAGTAATGGAACAGAATGAATTAAAATAATTTAAATTAAATTCCAAATTTAAACAGAGGCTTTGGGCAATGCTGACACTGAGCATGAAGGTCCAAGTCTTTAGGGTCCTGGTGCTTCCTGTCTTACTGTATGGTTGTGAGATATGGACACTAACCAGCCACCTAAGGCGATGACTACATTTCTTTGGTACGAGGTCTCTTCGGAGGATCCTTGGGTACCGCTGGAATGACTGTGTCACATAGATGATTATTTAAACTGAGAAGAGGTGTATCACTTGCATTGTGAGGGAGCGTCAGCTATGACGTTTTGACCATGTTGCGTGCTTCTCTGGGCATGTTCCAGCACACAGGTGCCTCAGTGTTGAGGACCCCAGCAACTGGAAAAGGCCAAGGGGACACTCATGTTGTACCTGCCTATTACAGATAGATATTTATTTTCAGGGGGTGGAGATGGAGCGGTTGCCAGCCTGGGTAGTTGCCATCCAGGACCCAAGGCGGTTCTGTAATGTGGCGGACGCCCTCAGACATGACCGAACAAAACTAACATTCATATTTAACCAATGAAATGAGAGATACACTAAAAGCTGAAACAATGAACACTAGAAACGGACTTTTTTTCAAAAACCACACGTTGTATGAGACAATATTTGGACAGCGTTTGTGCCGACTGTAACATTTACATTTAAATATCACTTTTTGCCATCTCTGAAGTCAAATTAGTTTGGTAATGACTTGATCCATTGTCTTTGGCCCTCTTCATAGACAATTTAATATGCAGTCTGCCTCGTTGAAAATGAGTGTAGCGCTTCTGACTTGCTAATCAGAGTTCTCTCGCCGTCTGGGCGTGAAGCCACAGCACTGAGCAAAGGGTCAATACACTGCACTGAAAAATAATTACTCTCCTTATTCCACTCAATAGAGGTTCAGCAGTTTAATGTAGCTTTCTTTCCCACCTCATCTGATGACAAATGTAAACCTGTGACTGTAGTACAAATCATACACGGCATATAGATGTTTAAACAGAAAATTAGGCCAAATACATCCTTCTTAGTATCAAGAAATACAGTTTGCTACACTGCACTCATCAGGCAACTAAGGGTTAAAAAAAGAAAATTGCAAATAATTGTACAGCTCATTAGTACTCTAACTTTCCCACCCCTGAACAAATTATCTGAAGGCCCACAGATGTGCCAACAGATGTTTGGTCACCCTGCCTGACATGACACTGAATCCATCATTCCACTGTAGCACACGTCCTGTCAACACCTCCACAGACGCATTACTATTCAAAACAGCAGAGGCTGATTATGTTAATATTCAACAAGGCCCACTGATTGCTGAGGAAGCAAAGGCAGCAGTCTGGGTTCAACCCAAGTCAGGACCAGCTACATGCAACCTGGAAAGGGGAAGCTGCAGGAAGAGGATGGAAAAAAGCCTGGAAGAAGCTCTCATTTTCGGTACCAACAGATATTTGAAAACATGGCATGAAAATGAAAGAACTTCCACGTAGGGGGTGTTGGTGGCTGAGGAGTTAAGGCGCGTACCACATGCGGTTTGCAGCGTCCCCAAGTTTGAATCCCGGCCGGGGTAATCTTTGCTGCATTTCCCTCCCTGTCTTTGATTCCCAGTTCCCTGTCTCTCTATCACCGTTTTCTATAAGAAAGGCCGAAAAATGCCATATATATATATATATATATATATTTAAGAACTTCCAAGTAATCATTCAAAGAACAACTGCTTCAGTCTAAAACCCTGTTCGGACAGGATTAGTTTCACACGGGGAGGTGGGGTAACGTAATTAATGCTAGACTTACTCAGTTATTTCAGTCCCATTCGAATGCAACATTTCAATCATTTTTATGGACTGGGTGCTCACATGTCAGAAAATACTCTGGCTACTTTAACCTCCGGGAAAACTATCCACAGAAATGACTTCAGGTTATACTAATCCTGTGCAGACACATCTGTAAATATTCCATCATAGTCTGTGAGAAAGGAGTTTTCTGCATTTTTTTTCTCAAGTATGGCGGTATCTCTCATCTCCTCTTGAGCCTGCCTGCCCTACAGGTGTCACGTGAACTCCTGTACAGTTACCAATTCATAAACTTCTCTGTAGTCCTATCATGTGGTGGTTGAAGTGGTAGCTCTACAGAAACAGTAGTTGAAGACAGTTTAACGTCACATGTCATTAATGGATGAATGAAGCCTCGTGAAGCAGACGGGTATCGATCAAGTGATTCCTGGGAAAACAATGCAAGCTTCAGTGGAAACTGCAATTTGTACTCAACACAAGCTCCAGAGCCTTGAAACCAAACGGACTATGAAACGATGTCCTCCCCACACTGAAAGAAAAAGTCCTGGACCAAATGTGTCTTCTTGCCTTTGTTTGGCACCATGTTTTCTAGCTATGAGCAACAGAATCAGTGCATTATGTACTTTTTTTTTTTGATGGCTGCCGGCAGTGCGTAAAGCAAGTAGTCCCTCCTATCTCTATCATTTATAGCAAGATTTACTAAGCTGTGCAAGTTGGCCTAAACTATTCCACATCCTGTTTGAAAAATGCATTACTCCACCTCCTTAGGTGTCCAAATAGGGCTAAAGTCATGTGTGTTGAGTAAGAGGAAATCCACTGTTACTAATGGAACTTCTTGTTTTGTTTTTCTACTAAACGTTGACTGCAATTCATTAATGAATAAGACCGGATTACTTATTAAACTGATGTCCCTTAAATACCCAACAGATGTACTTTTGTCCAACATACAAATCTAACAGTTTTCTTTCCAATATTCTATTTCACTTCTTTGTCACTGTCCGGTGGTAGCTTTGAAAAATACAACTCACTGAATGAGATGTTTTTGTTTAAAAATAAGAGCAAAGAAGCTCAAATAATTTTATTATTTCTCAGTGCCTTTTGGACCGTTATCTTGCAACGTTTTGTGTTGAGCCATTAGGCCATCATTGTTTTTACCAACTGACTCTTTCACCACATATAGACGGACTGGAGAATGGGGAGGAAAAAGTAAACGAGGCATGCGGAGCGGGGATACGGGTCACTATGGGGTGCCATTGGGTACAGAAACGCAGAGCAAAGGTTGTGTCCACGAGGATGCGTGTGGTTTACAATGAAGTTGGTGTGATTTATAACACAGGAAGTAGGAGATGAGTGAGGATACCGCACAGCGGGGCAGCAACAACAACAACAACAGGCGCCATTATTGATGCTTAAATAATAGATGGAGAAAGGCAGAGTTAGACAGAAAGACAGAGGTGAACAAGTAGAAGATGGAAGAACCTTTCGCAAAAAACAGATGGGCAAAGGAGGAAAAGTGAAACTGCTTGAAAACAGAAGGAAGAGTGAGAGAATGTCAAACACAAAGACTAACACACAGGAAACTCACAGCTCCAAAGAGATTCTGTGTCGGCAGAGGCAAAGGTCAAAGAGTTCAACACTCAAATATTTTGACAACGCTTCTGTCGGCAGGAAAAGAACTGAGACTGTGTTCCACGGGGACGAACAGAACGTGATTTAAAGGGACAGTTGACAATAAAAAAGTTTACATTTTAAAATGAGTTGAAAATAAAAATGGCCACTATCCTAAGTGGTGTTTTAAAATACTGTGTTGTTTATTGGTGATGTAAATAAATCCAGCCCTCAGTGCCTCAGGAAAAACAGATAAATAAATAAAAGTCTGTCAGCTCCACTGGCCTACATTTCACTGTCATTTGATGCCAACTTTCCAGCCACATTCAACATTTCAATATGGATTCACCTACCATTAAAATCTGAGCAGAAGTTGGCAAGCAGTTTTGTAAAAGCTGCAGTACACAACATTAAGGAGGAATCTAAAAAGAAAAAAAAATCTGAATAGTGTAAGCAGCTGCCGATTCCCCACAGAGAAGTAAAAGTAAGTGGGTTAGATGAATCAAATAATTGCATGCTTACTATTCTTCATGTTGTGATAAGGCTGATTGAGGCCGTAACTGGTATGCAATTTAGTGAATGCCACAAGAGCGCTGGCGTTGTACAGAGTGCTGAACCATTCAAGATTAATTCAAGATTACTGTATTGAACAATATCACCAATCCCAGCCAATGCAGGCTAACCACAATCATCAAAAGGGGCCGACTTCTCGAGAAAATAATTGGCTGCCGTTCTGAGAAGGCAGCCAATGATGAAATTGTGAAAACCTCTTGTGGAATAAAAATCACTGCTTCAGAGGCTTTCCCTGACTCACTGGTATATTTTCTTTCTGTATTCCTTTTCTTTCTTTCTCTTAGCCCCCAAAATCAATTCAGGCCTCAGCATTTTTTAACTCTCTCTCTCTTTTTTTTTTTTTGCTGTCCTTATCTGTGCATCATCCTCAGTAAAATTAAATCAGTAAACCTTTTCAGAGAAGTCAATTCTCTTTGCAGGCCACCCTCTCGTCTCTTTCCACCACTCTAACTGCAGTGTTTCTATTGCTACTGTACTTTCATTCTGCACACACACACACGTTACCTAATGGGTGGAAAAGGGAAACGTAATTAACCTTTGTGAAAAGGTTGGCTCATTGGTGGCGCTGACCAATTAAGGGTGGACTTCAAACATGCTGGGCCCGATCAAACCTCAGTGGTTACAGACTGAGAATAAACTAACAAGATACTGGCAGCATGGAAGTACAAATGATAAACCTAATCAAGTTGTGGTCATACAGGATAAACTTAACTATATAAAAATATAACAGGAACAGAAAACAGCCCAATCTGACTTGTTCTTTCCTATCGGCAGTAATACCTGAAGTGGAGGGACGACCCTTACAGTTGTGGACAAATTGACATTAAAGTGACAATAAGAAAAGGCCTGACCTGTCCTAGAGATCAACTGCAAACTTTTTTCTAGCTTTGTGTTGATTTTAGAGTAATGGCTTTGCCTGTGATCGGCCATGGTGATGGAGAGCTCTCAAAGGTGGACCATGTCACATATCTATCTGATGCTTCCAACTCCTTTATCAGTTTCTTAGTTGTGAGGTTCTCTTGGACGTTTAGAACAAAAATGAATTATAATTTCTTCAGTGGTAATTTGAGCCTTCCGCTTCAATGATGTAAAGTCTATATGGTCCCAAGCTTCTTATATTATTGTACAATAGACTGTACATTTATTTGCTCATGGTACCAAGAGTCTTCACGATGGCTCCAAAGGAGGAACCCTACTTGTGGAAAACCAAAATTGTGCTCCAAAAGCCTGGGCTTAATTCTTTAGATTTTTTTCCTGTCATTAAACACAAGAAGGCAGACCCTTAAATACAGCCCAAGGTTCCCAAATTAACCCCAAATTATGTCTATTAGTGCTTCAGAAGCTTTTACAAGTAATTCCATCAAGTTCTTGAATCTTCTGAAATCATCCATGATGTTTAAAGAGACATTTATCTTGGTGTATGTAAACTGTTGACAAACTGAAAACCACAGTGAATAAAAACTGAAATAAATCCATCTTCTCACTATTATTTTGAAATAACTTTACATGGAAGTAAATTAAACATTCTATCTTAACACACACACTGTTTAATAAAACGGAGTATGTGCAACAGGGCAAGATTGTGTTTGAATGTTTTTAGTAAGGTGTATGTAAACTTATGTCCACAACTGTATCTTATGACCAAAATCAAGCATAGAGTTAGATACAAAACAGCTTAGCAGCTTTAATCGTTGAAAATGCTGATTGCGACAAAACTGTCATCTGTTCTGAATTCCACAAACTGGACTCGATAAAAACCTGTAATAGGTCAAAGTAATGATGCTCAGGAATGAACACTACGGGGTCATTCCGTGTCAACGCAACAAAGAATCTGCAGACATCTCTCAGAATTTTGAAAATCTTTGTGGGATGATTGGGATTCATGAGTAACACCCAGAACTCTCATATTTTTACTCTTGTGCTCTTAATTAGCAAGGTACGTGCTAACAAAGTTTCAGCTAATTAGCACACAGTCACAACTTTAAATACCCATATCTCAGAAGATAAAGCAGCTAGAGAGCTCGTCTTTGTGTCATTTTAAAAGTCATTCCGAACTCTACAAATCATTTTCATAGCATCAACTAGAAGAAAGTTACAACAAATTGAAATCTTCAAATGCGAACCTGCCAAAAATGCATCCAAATTTCTTCAAATTCCTGTCAAAGTTAGCTTATGGTCTCAACAACATTCCCTGAAAAAAAATTTGAAATTTTTTGACAGCCACTGAGCTATGGGGAAATATATGTATCATGTTCACTCCAAAATCGCCATTAGTAACATATCTTTACTACTTTTACGAGCACTTGCTCATTGGCTACTTTCATTTTCAACTTATTGCCAAAAGAAATTGCTCTCTAGAGGTTATAATGCTTTGCGCTTTCACTTTCCATTTGCATATCGGAATTCTGCCACTGTGCAAGACTTCTGAAAGCGTGCAAAGCATTGGTCCGGAAGTGGGAGTATTGTTCAAATTTTCAAAACTTTTTATGTATTTCACAAAAACTAAACCCTAACCCTTGTCCTAATCCTAACCCGTGTAAGATAAAGCAAATTTGCACGGTTGCTTGGCAGCTGAGACATCAGATCCTCGTTTTGACACCTGAGGCGCATAGCGCCTTTCCAGAAATGGGTGTCAGATTCAGGAGTGCAAAAAACCTGTTTGTCCTGGTTTGCATACTGTGTGGAACATATACATGTACGCAAAGTTATGCAAGAACATAAAGGCCTCGTTATGCTTCTGCGTCAAAGCTACGCGGTGGCCCCGCCGTAGCTCTGACGCCGTCGCGCACCTTTCGAAGTTCTACGTCGCGTTGGTCCGTGTCGCTGTGCAATTCACCACCAGAACTGAAGGGGGCGCAAACTTGTTGATCGTTTGTTTACCTTCTGGCTTTGTTCCTGCTCTGATCAATCGCGACCAAGAGAAATAAATAAATAAAAAAGAGCGGTGTTGCAGTTGAAGATGATCACTGTTGAACAGCAAATGCTTTTATTTAAAATGTGGCGGCGAAAATGAAAACAGACACGTGTGGAGGTCGTCTGTACGTCCATTGAACGAATCGCGGCGGAGGACGGGCGAATATTACGACACACGAGCGGATAAATGC
>OMMV01234679.1:3498-19079 GCA_900302635.1 Chatrabus melanurus | reverse complement strand
AATGCCCTTTTATAGGCCATCAATTAGGACTAAACCAGCTGATATTAATTTGCATTGATAGGGGGCAGGATTGCTTTGTAAATATTGACAGATTTCAGCTGGTTTCTTGGCTTTCCATGCCGTTTTGCAGCTCCTTTTCTTCATGTGTTCAATACTTATTCCTTGTGTCATTTCACTTTATTATGGACATATATGTTTTGATTTCTTTGTATGTGTGGATTACTTGGGTTGTTACAGACAACCGACAAAAATTTCATGTCAATAGCCCCATCAGAAATATATTTACTGAGAAAAATGTTGACGCATTCAAAACTTATTTTCCCCGCTGTATATATATATTAGGGTGGTCCAAAAACATGAACATTATATTTCTTTCTCTCCACAGGGCTAATTTTATTATACTTCACGAAAAGGAATTACAGGTAAAATTTCGTGTCTCTATCTCATCATTTAGAGGTCGCCCAAAATTTCACTTTTTTTTTTGTCAGGTTGGTCTTTGAGGGTGTCGGAATGGTCTTTTCGTGAACGAGACGGAAGATGAACTGTTTCTAAATCAACAGGCTTCCGGAGAAGCCAACACTCGGGGCTCGAACGAGTACTGGTTGCCATAACCTGAAAATAGGAAGAAAAATGAAAAGATGAAAAGTTGGGCGACCTCTAAATATCATTGTATTGTGATGAAACTTCGCATACAAGGAGAGGAATGCAACACGAAATAAAGCAGTGGTGTGGAGAAAAGATCAATGCACTTTCAAATTTTACCCCCTTTTTTGGACCACCCTAGTGCACACAGTATATATATGCCCGGATACTGTAGTGTGAAGCAGATGAGAATCTACGACTCCCCCTGGTCATGACATTAGTCCATCACAGGTTACCTAACAGCTTAACCAGACAAGGCTGGTACCCATTTCCAGCTGGGGTGACTGGGACAATGCAGGTTAACGGTCTTCTCCAAGAACACAGACAGGTACCATGAAGCACACACCTGGAATTGGACCCCGGTCTATATATCGGTAGTCCTACTCCTATCCCACAGAGCCACCTCCTCTGCCAAGGTGTCATTTCATCGATAGGAAATGAAATTATCCTTAAAGGATGTCCTTGGAAACATCATTGTTTCACTTGGCAAATAATGTGTGGGTGGAAAATAACTAGTTCTTACAGTTGAATACAGCTGATGTGCAGGAGGCAGTTTGTGGAACCAGAAATAGCAAAATCTAAAGCCAGCATGGTTTCAGAACAATGCAGCACACCCCTGACTCTATCGGACTTCCTTCTGTTGATATTCAGAGCCCATTAATGACGTCCGGTGGCCATAAAAGACCAGTGAAGTCAGACAAGGGCTACATGGATGATGGCAACGTGAAGATTTCAGGAAAACACAAAAACAAACAGGCAAGTAAACAGGAAACACAGAGGAAGGCACCTGGTTCAAGTGCACGCCGCCTTCAGGGACACGCTATTTCCTATTGATTCACAACGTTTCCTTACTTTTGGATATCCTGTGTATTTATCAACATCTGTAAATCTGTCATTGTGCCTATTTATTTGTTCAAAGATATCTATAATTAGAATCATTAGACATTGGAATGAACTCCATCTTAATTATGGAGGATGTTGCAGCGAGTGGAGGAATTCCATTGTGCACGCTGATCTCCATGAGTGATCGCACACAAACACGTGCGCTCCTGGAGCTCAGACATTATGCATCTCAGTTCCACTGGATCCTGCAGCTTGATTAAAAGTGGATGTACTTAAAATCCCCCTTCTTCTCCAAAAATCCTTAATCAAGGATAAGTGGTTGATGTTGATGGCTGCCACGGTAACAAGCCACAATTTTACTTTGCTTGAGATTTAATGTAGAGCATAAACACAAAGCATTCATGAGCTGTCCTCATAGTTCTCAAATTTTACATATAGCTTCTGAAATAATATGAAATCTTTGGAAGTACTGCACCGCTCATACCTGCAAGAGCTCATAATAGGCTTGTGAAAGGATTAGCGTGGTGCCTAACTTGACCTCCTGACCCTTAAGTATAAAGCTTCTGCAATGCTGATGAAAACAAAGCAGGCGTCTGTCACTTGCAGGGGGTTTTGCCTTATGGCCACAAATTCCCCTTTACCTCTGACACTTATAACCCACTACGCCATAGCCGTCTGTGACCTCACTACAAAGGGAAGACTACCTGTCGTCTCCGTCTAGTCAGGCCGGTCCATTAGGTGCACTGGTCGGAGGTTAAGCTGGACTTTGGCAGCAGCAAAACAGAGCTGAAGCTGCTGTCACAGAGACATGTTTCATACAAATCTGCAGAACATTGATGGAGGGGTTCTAATTATCTAAATTAACTTATTTTGGATAATCCTTCACTTCTGAAGTAATTTCTCTAGGTTATAGTTCTGTATCCAAAATGCGCTTTTCTCACCTATGGCACACGAGGGAGTAAGTGCACGAGCCACTTTTGTGATGCGCACATGGCATGTTTCAAAAGCAGGGGAAGATTTGTGAAAGAAACATACTGAAAATTTTTATTTTGTTTTGTTTTTAGAATGTAAAATGTCTTTATAACCCTCCACAGATACTCCCACAAAAAGATAATGGAGAAGCTTGGACAATTCTTGGACATTGCAGTGTAAAAATGGAACGATACCTGTAGGATGAACCTGCTAGAACGCACCTCACTTCAGTGGAGGGTTAGGGTTATTTTTGCCCACCTCTGTTTGCTGGTGAGGATTCATCATAATTATCACTAAACAACAACAAGACTGGCTGTGTTCTGACATGTTACAGATATTAAAGTTTGTTGGCAAACACGGCAAAAGACACAAAGGTGAAGCATCCTTAAAAAAACAAATCAAGCCTCTAAGAAATGACCTTTTTCTGTGCCTGTGGCACCTCTTTTTTTTTTTGTTTTTGTTTACATTTTAATCTTTTATTGTCTTGAATTTATGTCCATGACTTTTACAAGGGATTACACAGATCCTAACCTAATTTTAAATTCATCCTAACCCTGTCCCTAACCTTATCCTATCCTTAACTCTAAACTTAATCTAACCCTAACCTTAACCTAACCCCAGCCCTAATTTTAAACTAACCCTAACCTTAATGTTAACTTAACTTTAACCTTAACATAACATTAGCTCTAACTTTATCCTTATCCTCACCCTAACCTTAACATAACCCTCATCCTAATTTTAACCTATGACTAATATTAACCCAACCCTAACCTCAACTTTAAAACTGTTTTTTTCCCCCACAACAATAATAACAACAACAACAAAGGTATTATCATGATCACGCCATAAGTAAAGTTCCTGCAAAGAACTGAATACAGTTTGTCTGGCTCATAGTCAGTTATCAGAACTGTTACATCAAAAAGTGGAGATTGCAGCCTTAAGTAGAAGGTGTGACATATGTACATATTGACACGTGGTTTGTTTACAAGTCACGGGTGTGTCTGTGAGGACTCTCTCCCACAGGCCATGTGGGCGTGACGTAAAGCGTGTTTACTGGCTCAGTGAGCATGTCTCAGTGCTGTTGACGTATGTCACAGAGGTCTAAAATGGGGTGTTCTAGGTCTATATTTTACTTACAGCACAGTAGTTTCTGCATGCACAGACATAGATGATTGGAATTTTGACAATGTTTAACATGAAACATCAACTACATTTAAGTGTAAAAGATAGGTCAACCATTTGGCACAATATGACCCCTTTAAACAAAACCTACACAGGGTTGTGACTTGTAGGAGGTCTGTTTTTGGATTTTGAGCTCAAGAAGAAAAGGAGAAGCCACACAGGTGATGTACTTGAATGAAAACACATGGCCGTTTTTTGCAGTTTGTACTGACACTGTAGAAAACACAGAGAAGCTTTTTACATGTGCACCTGTCATTACTCTGATCAGATCCGCACCACAGACCAGTAGTTCTCAGTTCTGATCCTCAGGCACCTCTGTGCCGCACATTTTCCATCTTTCCTCCAGCTAATTGGCTCAGGTGAGACTCATCTATGTAAAGCATCAGTCAATCCGCAGGAGGAACTTTGTGCTGTAGTTGCAATTACAGCCAAAAATGACCTGGGCTGAACCTACATGGTGCATCTCCATAATTTATTCTATTTGAAGAGAACTTTGATCAATTTTTAATCATGTTTAAATTTCTCTTAATTTGGGGGGGTGTCTACAAATTTGCAGTGTTAAATTAACACTGTAGCAGGTGCATATGGTCCCATTTAGAATAGTGTTAAAGCTACAGTGTGTAGGATTTAGTGTCATCTAGTGGTGAGGTTTCAGATTGCATTATGCTGTCGTCGGTCACAATATTGCTACCCTTCACGTTTTCGCTTCTTTGGCGATGGGGATTCATGTTTCCTTGCCTTCTCTTGTGATAATATGTATGATCCTCCATTTCACAAAAATAAGGGTTCTCCAACTTCTTACCCTGCACTAGCAACCAGTAGACAATGTATACGGGAGATGGAGTAAGTATGCCCCTTTTGGGCTACTCTATCAACATGGCAGTGCAACATGACAACCTCCATGAGGGGGCCCGCTCCCAAGTAGATATTTGAATTCATTCTAAGCACATTAAAACACATGAATTTGTTGTTGCATTTAATTATACACTAATGAACTGATGGTTATGAATGCTCTATTCCATTTCTGCTAATAAACACCTCTAAATCTTACACACTGTAGCTTTTAATCAACTCTGTCATCATATCAAAATTAATTCATCTTTACACATCTTGGTAAAATGGCTCAGACTGGGCTCGTGAAGATTCCATTAAATTTGGGTGAAAATCTGAATTAAAGGGTAGATCCAGGATATTAAAAAAAGAATTTGTGATTATTTTTGCACTGCAACTCATTCCATCCCACACTAAAGTGTCACTGTGTAGCAAATACTGCAGACTAATAAAAACATCAGTCAAGGAGAACTCTTTCAGTTGGCACTTCAGTTTGGAGGAGTGATACGATTTATACGACTTGTATGAAATCCAGTCCGTATAACCCCTAGAGGCACCGATTTTAAAATGTCACTTGAAAACAGAAGAAAACACAACTCTGGGCAACGGCACCCGGCTGCTCCAACCGTGTCTTGTGCAAGACTTTTATGGTTGCAGCAGTGACTGATGGAAAAATGTCGCTACAGCCAGCATGAACACATTGACCTCAAGTGACATGTTATCCTGTTGGTCTCAACTAACCACCTTCTTCTTGCAGCTCACAATGACAAATACTATTTATAGCTTATTTTAGTTGTCCATCGGTTAATACTGAACTATATCTTGCAGTGTATCCTTATCTAACTTTTAAAGCGGTTGTAGCAGCACCTACTTCTAGGCTCTACCAAGCTGGGCAAATAATTTATTGACCTTTAAAAAAAAAAACCCATGCAATTAATTGTAGTTTGATAAGCAAAGCACAGCAATAAATACGACTGAAAAAGAAAAGCAACGGGGAATGTATCATGTATTACAATCCATTTTGTAATGCTGCATCAAGAAGATTTCTTAAAGTGATGTGGAAAAAGTGGTTAAATGGTGTGTTGCATCATTGCTGTGCAGGATAAGACTTCTGACACATTAGACTTTGAGGAAATCATATCTTACATGTAGCATGGGTTTTTCAAAATGTAATTTTATGTCCAAAATGTCCATAAATGACGGCAGTTATCTTATCAGTTAATTATAATACAACATCTAACTTTATAAAATTCAGCAGCGGCCAAGCGGTTGAGTGTGATTGCTTTCAAAGCAGAAGGTTCCCGGCTCAAGGCCACCCCTCCCTTCTCTCCATGTAATGTGGAGTGCATCACGAAGGACATCCGGTGTAAAACTTGTGCCAAATCAGCATGCAGATCCATATTGGATATGCTGTGGTGACCCCCCGAGTTGAAATTGGGAGAAGCCGAAAGAACTATAAGTATAAACTGTACTAAAAAGTTTGAGAACATTCCCCATAAGTGTTAATTTATTATTGGTATGCTCTGTGCTATGCACTACAGTAGGTACTGTGCTGCACAAATGTTACAGACATATCTAGTGTGCCTAAAACTTTTAAAAATAATGAAAACCTGCCAAATATCCTGAATAAATATAAATAAGAAAAATGTGAGCTCACTTTTTAATTTGAAAATTACATCATTTCTTTTAGGTGTTCTTCTACAATTTCTAAGTAAGCTGGATTGTATTTAATCACATTTTACAGTCATTTTATTCTTGCATGTTCATCAGCAACTGCCTTTGTGTTGTCACGTACCGGGCAGTACATATACAAAGAATGTATAACAGGAATGTAGGAGCTTTTGGAGTGGAAATTGAATAGAGCATTAAAAACAATAAGTTTATCAAAATCCTAGTAGAGTACTGTAGTTACTTATTGTGGGCTGTGCACTGTAATGTTCTCCATGGTAGCATTTAGCAACACCTACCATGTTAGCTAGTCATGATGCCTCATCTAACTTTAAAGAATTCCATCCAACAAAAGTATAAACTGCATTATGTTGTGAAACAGTATTGAGTGGTATAAGTAAACAATTTTTCATGTACTAATATGTGTCCATCAGGTAATGTCTGGCTTGCTACCCAGTAAGTAGTATAACCTTGTTACATTAAATATTTGGGAAAAATTAGCTCGATACTGACAGCACAGTAGCTGCAGCACCAAGCTTGCAGGTCCTCCTGGTTCAATAGACAAATATCAATGTGACGGCAGCATCAAATACTGAAAGTACTGAATGAATGCTGTTGAAAATAGGGGAAAATATCTTAAAACACAAAAATAGAATAAATAAGAATTCAATCATTCAAGTATTTCCAGTACTAAGATGTGTATGTTGCTGATGTCATTTTAATTTGTGAAACCCAAGCTGCTGATGAGTTTTTTTGTAATTAAAATAAAAATATTCTAGAAAACAAAAAAGTAAATGAAGACAATAGTCAAACCAAAGGACCTGTGCCGATCCTTAACCACAGTCGTCTCAGTTGATTCATTAGTTCAACCTGTGGTTTGTAACGCTGAAGCAAAAATAAGCAGGACGCCTTGCCTAAACAAAAGCATGACAGTCATAAATCAGAGGCCCCTCTGAGATGTTTCAGGCCGTCACTGCAGCACAGCAGTGTCTTCTGGGTTTGGGGTCATAAAGGAACGGAAGAGGCATACAGCAGAGTGTCAGCGGGGAATCTGACGCCCCGCTGAGGTGCTGCAACCCATCATGGAGAGTTTCCCGATTGTATGTCTGACCTTTCAGCAATTTTGGGCGACAGCCTGCAGTGTTTAACATGCTTCTTTGGCACACAGAGTGCATGTTCTTCACGGCGCACTCAGAGACTGTGTCGGCTGTCAGTTCAAAGTGAGGGAAAAAATGTTCATAACGAAAGCGATCACATTTTATTCTGAATGACCCATGACCTCACTGTGTGCAGTATTTTGACCCCTGACCCTGTGGATCATTGATGAGCAATGCATCAGTTTGTTAGACTGGAAATTATTTGACTTAGTTGGGTATTAGTGTTCAACACACAGAAAAAATGTTAAAAATCGCTGTCATTTCTGCACACATTTAAGCAGATAATGAAATTGCTCAACATGCAACAACAACGTAATTGTATGACTTATTTACAAGTTTTGCCAGCCATTCCACTCTGTGCACGCCTGGTCCCGTCAGATCTCAGAAGTTAAGCACAGTCGGTCCTGATTAGTACTTGGCTGGGAGACCGCTTGGGAACACCAGGGGCTGTGCGTATGTTTCTCCACGTCAAACTGGAGTTGCGTCAGGAAGGGCATCTGGTGTAAAACTTGTCCCAAATCTCAACGCGGACTTCTAACAGATCCACTGTGGCAACCCTGAGCAACCGACAGCCGAAAACAAAAAAATTATAAATTACAAATTGTATTTTTGTGAATAATAATCTCTTATGAGGTCAAACCCAGGAATAAGACTTTGACCTTTAATAATCTCCCAATTTATCCAAAAGTGCTTCAACATGTGAGACTAATCATCTTCAGGTTACATTTAGTCAAATTAAAAGTTGAAGGGCTCTACCTTGAGGTCTGGCGCACAAAGTGTCGGACAAATGCTTATGGGGCGGGTCCACCCACATATTGTTGTTTAAAGAGCATAAACCTTCAGCACAAACCAGGGCGCTGGGTGCAAAGGAGCTGGATTAAGTCTTCCATTTAGTTATGGGCATGTTGTAGGCATAACATCAACCAATCAGAGTGCACATGCTACTGCATTTAAGATCTGGAGTGTGCAAGGTGCACGGTGTGCTGCTATTGTGTGGCTGAGCACAAGAGCAGGTTTCTTCTGGATAACACAGATCGCAGTTTGATAGTGCATATGTAGGTTTGTGTGTATTAGCGTGCAATAACTTGAGAGGCAACTAAACTTTTGTGCACCAAACTTTACAGGAATGTGCCTTGGCATAATCTCTCAGATGAGTTTGAATATGGAAGTCATAAGTCAAGGTAAAGATGGTCATGGTTGGTACCGTCATTATCATTCTAATTTCATTAAAGATTCTATTCAATTTCAATCCTAATTTTTATATAATGATGTTACATTTTGTGACGGCAAAAAGTCAAAACAGATATTTATTTCCCAGAAAAATGTTTAGTTGGAGCAAATAGAAACTTGGTGGTCGCTGCGTAATTCAAGACCTCGATCTGCTCTCCAGCCTCAGTGGTTACTAAAATAGTGGACAAATTTTGTTGTTTTTGCCCATTACTATGGTAATGCTTTAGTTTTTATAAAAATGATCCATTAGAGCAGGGGTCACCATCCCTGCTTCTGGAGATCACCTGCCTTGCATGTTTTCCATGAGTACCTGCTGCAAGCACAGCTGGTTAGTCAAGTGTGGTGTCTCCTAGCCCTTGATTGGCTGAGAACACCTGACAGTTAATTGGCAGTGAGTGGAACAGGGAGAGTTGGGAAACATGCAGGGTAGGTGATCTCCAGGAGCAGGGTTGGTGATCCCTGCTTTACAGTCAATAGAAACTTATATGTTGGAAATAAATTCTCACCCAAATTGATGCAATGCAACTGAGGGTTCCTGAGATATGGCATAACATGTGCAGATGTACAAATGGATGGATGGGCAGGCAGAATTTAGTGCACCACGTGTTATTTTTTTGTTGGTATGTAGGTTGTGCAATCTCCTAAAGACGGTAATCTCACTGGGCTTGTGAACGATTGGCAACTGAGATGAATGACCATTCGTCTAATTCGGCTCCTGGTCACAGTGTAGTCTGAAATTATTCTCTAAGCAGTCGGAATCAGTATCCCCATTCACTAATTAGTTGCTCGCCTTGATTTCATTCACCTGTGGATTTTGAACATGTTCAAAACCCCGGTGGCGAATGAACGACTGCATGTTTTCGCTAACTTGTCTCAAACTATTCGCTAACTAGTCTTTTTACTCACCACAGAGTCTTCAGTAGACCGCTACCAAGTTGCCCTCTGTCTGTTTCAGTCACCCGGTTCACTTCATTTGCTACAAGGTCGGATCATGGTTGAAATGCGGTCACCAGTCGTTAGCGACTAATTAACGAATTGAGGACGACAGACATACAGCCGCTTAGTGAATATTCATCAAATATTCTTAAACAAGACGCCCAGCGGCCGTCTAATTCAGTAAACAATTGTCAAAAAGTGGCAAATATGTCACCCAAATGTCACCAAAAACTTGGCCATATTCAGTCGTCTAAAAACTCAGCCATCACAGTCGCCAAAAGAGTCGTCTCTCAATGAGATACCAGCCTAAGGATCATTAACGTTGTGAGATGGAAATGTATTATATGAAGTTATTGTACAAGTTATTGTCTTTGGTTTGTATTGACCTCAAGTCACTTTTTTTATATTTTCATCAGCTGCATTTTTATTTTGCAAAGTGTCATAGTACGATGTGTTATGATCCGGCATGCAGGTGCCTCAGTGTTGAGGACCTCAGCAGCTGGAAAAGGTCAAGGGGACGCCTATGTTTCACCTGGCTGTGGAAGATACAGTAGATGGTCACTTTCAAGAGGTGGTGATGGACCAGTTACCTGCCTGGGTGGTTGCCATCCAGGACCTGGGGTAGTTCCTTGGTACGGTGGATGCGGCGACACGCGGCACCAGTGCACGCTCCCAGACCTGACAATACTAAACATCGTCTCTGCTGTTATCTATCGGCCAAATTTGAATGGATCCTTTTACAAATTTAATCAAGGATTTGTTTCTCATTTTATTAATAACTAATCAATCACCACCTTGTCTTAATGCAATGTTTTTGACCTTTGCCTCCACAGCTGTTAAAATGAGGAAAGCAGTAACACAATGAAGATTGAAAGTATATTAAGTCTACAGGTGCTCAATATCAGTGATGGAGAGCATGTTTTAATTAAACAATGCCTTCATTCTTGGCTGTCCTTGTGGGTGTCCAGGTTAACATTCTTCACCGTTTCCTCGACGCACACTGCGCTACCTTGAGGGCTTTTGCAGCTCACATATTTTCCAGGCGACACATCCTCAGCAGTGAACGTGAAGAGATTCCAGCAGCTTATAAGCAGCAGGTGTGAGGCCAAGGCGGACTTTCCAAGGATGTTTAGTCAGTGGAAGACTCATTAATGTCCTTCCCCTACTTCACCAAACAAAAGGACTGGAATGCAGAAGGATGCCTGTCGACATGCCGCAGATGGAGGAGATAGGCTCCTCTGAATTGAGTCCTGATCACCAGTCAAAGATAGTCTATACGCTCGGGGCTCTGTGGGATGTGTTCCAGCCTGGCCTGAATAAAAATATAAAATAGCAAACTGCTGGAATAACATCCCATGCAGGGCTTTAGGGATTTAATGTTTGCCACAGACAGACATACAATAATTTAAAGCCATCCATTCGTAACCGTTTCTCAACATGACTGAGGCGAAGCAAAAATTCATTTAAGTCGCTGAGGAGGATTTGAGGAAGGATGCATTTGTAAACTGTTTAAAGTCCAAGAGAACAAAGAAATGGAACATATTACTGTTTTCTGTCGCCTGACTCTAGCCACATTTTAAATATCACCATGGTGATTGCTGGAGATGGGCTTGAGAGCTGAAATTGCACATAATTGCTCTATCTCAGCTTGAGTGAATTCACAGAGGGCCTAAGTGTTGGGGAAAAAAACGACGAAACTCTCGAACTGCAATGCTGACGGCGATTTCTCAAAAATTCAAAAAACTTGATTTATAATTTTATTTCACTTTATATGACACACAAGCATATTGAGGATATGAAATGTGTATAATATTCCTGCTTTGTTTTCTTTCATATACATTTTCACTGCATCATTATAGTCTAGAAAGGTGATAAGTGTGTAGAAAGACAAATATTGCATTAATTGAGCTCATCTCAGATTGAAGTTAAAAAAAAATCTTACTGATGGGTGGAGCACGATGTCCACTTGGACCAACCTATCTTCCGGCTCCACTTCCATCCAGTTCATCGCCATTGATACAGCTTGATGAATGGTCAAGACAGCTGATTGAAGTTCTATTCATCACAAATACAACACAGACGACCCCAAAAAAGTATTTCTTTTGAGAGTTAGTATTACAGACTATCCTGGCATATTATTGCTATGTGACAGGTTGCAGTTCAAGAACATCGATTGGAAAATGCCCTTCCGTTTAGGGGGTTAGTGTCACTCTTTATAGCGCTTACAGTACTGAGAAGTGTTGTGTCACCAAACTGGGAAAGCGGTTGTCCCAGGTTCCGGTAAGAAGGCAGCCATTTTCTATGTCCTTCATAAGAGAAACAGGGATTTCAGAAGAGCTGTACTAGATATAGAGGAGGTACCAGGTAGCTCTGACGGATAGGAGTTGGACTACCAATATGTAGAACTGGGTTTGATTCCTGGTGTGTCCTTCACGCTACCGGTCTGTGTCCTTGGAAGAGACACTTCATCTGCATTGCCTCACTACACCCAGCTGTAATTGGGCACCAGGCTGGGGAAGTTGCCTGCAATGGACTGGCGTCCCATCCAGGGAGAGTCATAGACTCTTATCTGCATCACGCTATGCTGTCCGGGGATAAGCACCAGCTCGATACTCTTCAGGGCTTGTACAGGACTTAGTTCTTACGTCTATCAATGAGATACGGAGCAGGTAGCTCTGTGGGCTAGGAGTTGGTCAACCAATAGATAGAACAAAGTCCGATTCCAGGACTGTGCTTAATGCTAGCTGTCTGTGTCTTTGGACAGGACACTTCATCTGCATTGTCCTGCATTGTACTCCACATGGCCATAATGCCACAGCTGATGATTTTGGAGATGGAAATATTGATTTTGACAAATAAAATTGAACCAAACACTTCCAAAAGATGAAGATTCTTATGGATGGTCTGAGTCTGAGTGAGTATGACAGAGAAGTACAGATTTATGTGATGGGATGAGTGAGCCAATCATTAAATCACTGATCACTGATTGGATGAAATAATGTACAACCGGGTCCATAAGTAGTTGGACAGTAACACAATTTTGCCTTTTGTTAAATCTGTCTGGAGTAAGCAGTTCTCAAAACCTGAGTGCAAGGAGGAGACTAGTGAGGGAAGCCACCAAGACACCCTAACAATTTTGAAGGAGTTACAAGCTTCTGTGGCTGTGATTGGAGAAACTGTCTCTTGCGCCACGAGTTACACAGCTTCACAATGGAGTGGCACAAAGGAAAGAAGATGTGAAATTTCAGGTCCCGTTTTATTGTATGAAAGTTCTTCTCTGCTCCACTCCACCATGAAGCCGTGACTGTTGGTGCAACAGACAAAAGTTGCACTATGCACAGTTTCTCCAATCACATTCACAGAAGCCAAAAAGTCCTTCAGAGTTGTCATGGGTGTCTTGGTGGCTTCACTCACTCATCTCCTTCTTGCACATTCAGTTTTTGAGATCTACCTATTCCAAAAAGATTTACTATACAGTACCACGCTGTTTGTATTTCCTAATGATTGATGTAAATGAAGTCCAAGACATATTCAGTGATATGGTAATGTTCATGTATCCATCTTTTGACTTGTTTAAAGAAAACTGGCTGAAAAAGTGATGATTTATATTAGTAACTAGAAGCAGTGCGTAAAGCCCCACAGGTGGGATGTCCCAGGGTGGAAGAATCATGAATCAACCTTTTTTCAGAGAAACAAAACAATCCTTTTTTTATTACTTAGTCAATATACAATAACTTTCATATGAGCTAAACATCAAGTGTCTATCATAAGTAGTTTCTGAGATATTAAAAAAGAATGTTTTCCTAGCAACCATTGTTTACCCTAGCAACCAAATCAACATTGCCTGGAAGACCTTCCACAGGCTTTTCATATGTGCCAAACATCAACTCTCTATCTTAAGAAGATCCTGAGATATTCAATAAAGAATTTTCCCCTACCAACCATGGTCACCATAGCAACCAAATTGACATGTCATGAAAGTCCTTCCAAAGACCTTTCATATGAGCTTAACATCAAGTCTCCATCTTAAGCAGTTGCTGAGATTTGACTCAAGTACAGAAAGGTCACTTGAGACACAGACACACAGACAGACACGGGGTCGGACCCCCGTGGAGTACCGCTAGATGGTCTGCCCATTACATGGGACATCCCACAATCACTACCCTACAGTATGACTGATCAACTCAACACAAAATTCCAATTATCACCCCTTGAAGACATCAGACTAGAATTATTTTCGTTTTTGCACATCTTCATATAGTGTGCTACCATGACATCAAGTTTAATTGAAATCCACCAACCAGTTTAGGAGGAGCTGTGCTTACAAATCTCATGGACAGACAGGCAGACAGACAGATGGATGAAGGGCAGGGTGATTCCTAAATTTTTGTTTGCCGGGGGTATATCAGGACAGGACATAGCATGCCAAGATGACTGGTAACTTCCAGAGCGGGTGCAGTAGCACGCAGGTTGACTGATGGACTCGTGATGATTGGACGAAAAACCGAAACTCAACACGCCCACATGTAAGAAACTCACTGCATATAGAGAGGTTAAAGCCTGTCAAAACCAAACATATAACACCAGCTATAAAAGAACTCTAAAGATGGCGTGACAACTTGTTTGTGAAAGCCTTGGTTCAGTGCAGCACAGGTCTTCCAGTGCACGCTGACCACCACCTTCCAGGAGTCCACATGCACAGCTCCCGACATCTGCATCAAATGCATCTCCTGTGACAGTAAAATCTTTGACCTTTCGCATTTATTGTTTGGAGTATGGAGATTGCTTTGGGTTACCGTCATAGCATAACAATCACCAGCTTCCTAACAACGGCATCAAAGGGAGAGTCAATTTCAGCAACTCATATCTATCTCAGAGTTTGCAAAGAAGACTTTTCTGCAACTAGTCCAATTTAGAACACAGTTTGCTAATTTAGTTGGATTTTTCAAGTGCACGTCCCACCAACAGTGTGTCATAATTCAATTTCTTCACCCAGATGTCTTGTCAACAACTGCTGCAACTGCTCATCAACCAAATTAATCAAGTACCAGCTTCGTGTCTGCTCACATCCCACAGCAAAAACATTATTGTTCATATTCCAAGAACCAATTTTCAAAGATAATGACCCATGCAGCTCTATTTGGGCATTGCATCAGACACAGTGCATCAGGACTCCATTCACGTTAGTATGGTTGAGACAACATGACAGAAGCTTCCTCTTTGAGATCCGAGCATAATTTGAAAACTATCTACCATCTAACCAGGAAGCTTCCCTGGAATGAGTTATCTTTTATACACAGATCACCTGAAACACAGCTGTCTTTTGGTTTAAGAACTCTCGACCTATAATGTTACCATCAAAAGCATATGATCCCCAACCGCATGGGTCTTGGTTCAATGCCCACTTTGTCCCCATAACCTTGGACATTCAACATTCAATTTAAACAATTAGTGGATGGTAATATATATAAGCAGCTTTATCAGACTAGAATAATCACGGCTGATAGTAAGACATGTGACGCTACGTTGTGCAAACCAAAACAAAAGCTACACTGGACACAAGAGCAGCTTTTACTTCTTGCTCAACTTGCGCATGAAAGGAAGGACATTATTAAAGGAAACTTTGACATTGAGAAATTTTTAAAAAAAGAAAAAGAAAAAAAGAAGTGTGGCAAAATGTATGCTTGCAAATGAATGCAGCTTTCCCACTTCTGTCCAGGACCACAGAGGAGTGTGAAAGTCTTTGTTATACTTTGCAGCCCCAGGCCGCTCTCCTTTAGGATTCAGGAGTCATGTGTTGTGCCGTGCCTGACCACTTGGCACCAGTGTAAGGCTGGTAAGGCTGGAATGTCTTGGTTTCAAACAAACAGTTACTTAGGGAGACTCAGATGAGGAGTATCACTTGCATTGTGAGGGACGTTCAGCCACGACAATTTGGCCATGTGGCACATTTCTCTGGCCATGATCCAGTGTGTAGGTACCTCAGTGTTGAAGACCTCAGCAACTGGAGAAGGCCAAGGGGACGCCCATATTTCGCCTGGCTGCTGCAGATAGATGGCTACTTTTGGGAGGTGGTGGATGGACCAGTTGTATGCCTAGGTGGTTGCCATCCAGGACCCA
>OMMV01234677.1:23700-37212 GCA_900302635.1 Chatrabus melanurus | reverse complement strand
AAGGATCATTCTGTATTGAGACAGGACAGTCACAGCCTTGAGCCCTTGATGATCCAAAGTAAGATTTTTTTTTGATGATTTCTCTATCTTAAAAAGAAATTTCCTGTTGTACACTGCTTTGCTTTGGCTATTTTTTTTCTTTTCTGAAAAATAGACCAATGGCATGGCACTTTCACTGCTAAAATTTAAAAAATGTTTTTTTTTCACTGAAAACAGGCTGATGGCATGTTACTTTCACTGCTAATAAACCAGTCGTGCAGTTTTTAACCATTTTAAAATTACACAGTATTTTCCCCTTTCATTTTCTGTTGGTATTTTAGGGCATTTACTGTCACGCAGTGACGGGTAGTCAACGCGCTAGTTTTACATAAAACCTCACTTTAACGGTAAAAGCAAAACAAATTTTGCACAATAAGACATTGAAATTAATGATCTTCTGGTTACATCAATGTCACTGTGCGTTGCTGATGATGATGCAATATGCATCCTTTCCTGTAAGGAAAGTTGATGCTCAAGGACAGGAAAGTAACCGATACTGGATGAGTCTGAGAGGACATTCAGAACTGAGAGTTCTTGAAATTCATCTCCCTTATACCCATATCACAACATATCAGCTTTCTTAAATATCAGCAAGGTCTCATCTTCAGTTGTCCTTCTCTGTTTCTTAAGAAACATCTACCAATGTATACCTCGAATTGCGCATTGCAGGTTTCATTGTAGTCCACTTATATGTGATTGCTTGTTGTAGAACAACGAAAGACTTGACAACGTCAGAAAAGTAGATGGTTTAATTGGTTTAATCAGATCATCACCCCATGTTAAGCATTATATTAGCTTTGTGCTTCGCGCGTTTGTTCAGAATTGAATGAAAGCGCCTGCAGGCGGTGACATGTCTACCTCTCCATTAACAAGAAAATATTAAATTTTTAATACAACCCAGGCCCTCTTCTGTCCTGAATGGTGTGTCTATCACTTATTTAGGGCTGATGTGTTAGTTTCAAGGTGGACACACTATATAATAAGACTCCTATTGCACAAAATCCAGCTGTATGGAATTTTAGTGCATGGGCCAAGCAGGTTGTTGGTACCACTAAGGTGGCAAAACAACGCTTGCAATCCAGCCTCAGCATACCATGGCCTACACAAAATTGTATGAAAGCCATCCCAGGGTGGCAGCTGTAGCCAGGTGGGGGTCAGTGAAGAATTACACAGGGGTCCAAATTTAAAATTCCTCCAATCATATTGAAACGTACACCATATTATTTGCCTGATCATAAAGATTCCAAAAAGGTAGAGCTTGGACTATCTATGAGTGAATGTTATGGAGTTATGGGGTAAAAACAGCAAAAATGGTGGCAAATGGCATTTTCAGTTTGTATAGGGGTCAAAAGTTAAAGTTGCCTCAATTTTGGTAAAAAGTTGTGCAAATTACTGGTTGAGCTAATGGGCTTTTAAAAAGGAATAGTTTGCACCATCTGTAATGCTTAGTTATCACGTTACGGGGTAACATATTTCATATGCCATGGTATCCAATGTTGACCTTGTTTGACCTTTACTTTGGAGACCAAGCATTCAGAACAGTCAAAACTATTCCATTTATTAATCCTATTAGCTCAACCAATAATTTACATTGCTTTTTACCAAAACTGGAGCAACTTTAACTTTTGACCCCTGTACAAACTGAAATTGACCTTTGTCACCATTTTTACTGTTTTTACCCCATAACTCCAAAACATTCAGTCATAGGTAATCTTCACCTTTTTAGAATCTTTATGATCAGACAAATAATATGGTATACCTTTCAATATGATTGGAGAGGTTTTAATTTTTGACCCCTGTGTAATCCTTCATTGACCCCTAACTGGCTATAGCTGCCACCCTGGGATGGCTATCATACTTTTTTTTGTAGGCCATGGTATGCTGAAGCTGGATTGTGGATGTTGTTTCGCCACCTTAGTGGTACCAATTAGGTCAAAATTGACTTCGGGCTCATGAACTATTTATAGTTACATGTGGTTTAGGTTTCATGATAAATATCCATAAAGTCAAGTGTGGGACATGTTATATAGAAACTCAGTTTCTAAAAGAAAAATTTAGGCCTGAAACGGGTCATTTTAGACTTACGTGGCAGATGTCACAGAAATCAAAGGGTCTTTACCTTCCACCCGGCGTAAAGCAGCACACAACGCAGAGCAAGTGTCATTGATAATTTACAACCGATGCTGTTGTAATTTTCATGCCCAGCGTTCACGTTCTTTAAACCCTAATTGGACTTGAGCTCATCAATGCACCCATGGCTATATGAATGAAGTGTGGTCAGGCACAGTGTTGGAGTATTGCTATCTTGAGGAAACGGAAAGCAATTGTGCCATAGACCGCCAAAAACCTGGTCTAAAGTCGAGCGCAGTGCCTTTCTGGTAGTTGTACGCCACAATATTCAGCTATACCTACAAAACCTCACATTGCTGCATCACTGTTTCACCTCAGGGAGCTTTGGTGGCTGCTCTGGACTCACACACTGTAACATGTTGCGCGCAGGTCCGTTAACTCGCCAGTAAACCTTAAGTCCATTAACTGAATACAAATGTGCCAGGTTCAGGCACACCCTGGCCCTTAAAGGGGACGACAGATGACAAACTGATTGCTTTAATTCATGTGACACCCAAAACATACCCATGATTAATTAAGAGCCTACATACAACCCCTCTGCACCCTGCACCTTACTTTATGCTTAGATTATATGCAGTTGAACACGCCCCAAATCCACTTGTACTATTAAACCTTCCGCTATTGGTTGTCAAGATAGGGCCCTGTTTCAGGATCTCTGTTTTCTCTGTGAGCCACACACTGAGCCGGTCTGTGCTCTTTGCAACACACTCACTCGAGAGGTATGTCACCTTTCCTAAGGCAGAGAAGATGTGGCAAGAGGCAGCTCCTTTCCATTTAAAGCAGCATGTACAAAAACAGGTTGTTTTTAAGATACTTCAAAAATAGGTGTTTTTAAAGCTACAGTGTGTAGGATTTAGGGGTGTTTCTTAGCGGAAATGGAATACTGCATTCATAATGATCTGTTCATTGTAATTAGTATATAATTACCTGCAACAACAAATTGATGTGATTTCAGAAGCTTAGAATGAGCCCTTCATTTCCACATGGGTGTGGGCCCCCTTATGGAGGCGGCCATGTTGCACCACTGTGTTGATACAGTAGCCCAAAAAGGACATACTTACTGCACCTTTCACATTTTTGCAGCGCAGCCGGAAAACTGAAATAAAAAGGAAAGAATCATCAGTTGCTCCCCTATACACTGTGTACTGGCTGCTAGCACAGGCTAACAAGTTTGAGAACCTTCATTTTTGTGAAATGGAGGGTCGTGCATATTGCAATAACAAGAGAAGGCAAGGGAGCACGAATGCCCATCACCAAAGAAGCGAAAATGCGACGTGAAACAAAATCATGACCGGCGACGGCGTAACCACTAGATGACTCTAAATCCTACATACTGTAGTTTTAACGATGCGTTGCCTCTACAAGCATTAATATCCGATTTTAAGGCCCCGTTGAGCTATATTAGCTGGCTAAAATGTGTATAATATTTAGCATTTAACACTGTAGTGCTGAATAAAGTTTGCTGTGTGATATGAGGGGACTGCCCATTGTCGGACACATTGTTGATTTGCGACATGGGACACCAGAGATTCCCAGTCAAACTCATGCAATGGAGTCACGAACTGCAAATATAGAACAGTCAGAAATAGAATTGATATTGCATGTACAGACTTGTGTGTGTTTGTCTCATGGGTACAAGTGTCTGTTCCCATGACCTGCCCTGCATGCAGCACGCTTCAGTCTTTCCATCCCACTGTACTTCCAGCCATTGTAATCACGCAGATGCTGATTTGGCATGAAAGAGACACGCAGACTGCCGTTATACCTTTCTCTGTCCATCTGTCTCACTATCAACACAGAGCTTATCAGACTCTGTCCCGTCTTCAGCCCCACCTCCAGAATCATCTGATCCTGCGCTGTACTTGCCTCAGCCCTGTAGACCGGCCCATCACTTGCCATATCCTCTTCACTCGATTTAAAGGTGTAGTACCTTTCAATTTTTTAACAATTTAACTCAGAAATTTTTTTTTCTTCGGCGCCACAATTCAGTAGTATTCAAATAAAGGGTTCGCAATCTTATATCGCCAATATGATTAAAATTTGCCTTATCTGGAAACAATTTAGAATTTTAACCCATGTGGGTTAAAATACAGCAACAAGATGCCATGACACACTTTTACGTTACGATGTCATAGATGACTGGATGGGGAGGGTGGGGTGTTCCGACCCTTGAACGGCATGCTGGGAAACGATGTTGTTCCAGAGTTGAACGGCACTGTTACACTACTTATGCTAGTGTTAGCATCATGGATCCAAAGAAAGATGGTGGAGCTTCAATTGTGGCTGAATGTGCCAAAGCGTCACGCATAATGGAAACAGAAAGAAAACGACGGGCACAGCTAACAAACATAGGCGACCAGAGATTCCGTTGGGAAGAACTCCAGGTAAAATCTGGACATATTTCACACCAAAGTTTCCTGGATATCTGGTGGACAGGTAAGACAACACTCACAGAGGTCTACTGTGTCCGTTGTCAATACTAACGCTTCTTACAGTTACAGTTTTGTTACTTGGTTTGCCAAAATGTGTCAGTGGGGAGACTAATGTTTTATTGTAGATTTATTAGACTCAATATATGTATTTTTCCGAGTTGTAAGTCAGAAATTCCAAGTTCCCAGTATCCATTGAATGCAGCACAAACTTCGAACCTTGTGCATGCGCTTTGTCCATGTTGTGTGCAAAATGTCACAGACAAAACTTGCAATATTTCCCATGGAAACCCCCCAAATAAATACTTTACCAATAATAAAATTTTCTATAGTTTTGCCATGTAAAAGTACTTTATAATAATTAGAGTTTAACATGAAGAAAATTTTCTCAATTTTTTGGAAAATTGAAGGCAAGTTTATCTAAGAAGGATTACTGCCATTGTAGGATTGTAAGTCCTTATCTCTTATTGCTAAATTTCTGGATTTTTATTTTCTAATTTACCCGATCGTCATCTGTTTGGTTGTGTGTTTGCTTTTTGGGCTGCTTCACCATGTCTGAACTTTGTTGTTATACCAATTTTGACTGCTGCTGTGTTGAGCACAGGAATTTAAACAGGTGGGCTAAGGGCCGCTTAAAAGCCAGCAGCAGCCAATAGTGTGCGGAATGGCATCATACTATAATTTGAGAAATGTTTGTTTGTTTGTGTTTGTTTGTTCCATTACTCCTCCGAGGTGCTTGGGCCAATTTCCACCAAACTTTCTGTTTGGATGTAGGTTGACCCCAGAATTGCCCTTAAGGGGTTTGGTGTGGCACAGGACAAGGTCATTGGGTTCCAAGGTCAAAATTATGGGTTTTTTTTCACTCCGATGTCCACCAAATTTGGTACACATATGGAGGTGGGTTCTGGAATTGCCCAGGTGAGGTCAAATTTGCCAAAGGTCAATCATTGGGGTCAAAGGCCAAAATTTACGTTTTTCACCCTGATTTGCATTGAACTTGGCACACATATGGGGTGGGTTCAGGAATTGCTCATGTGAGGTCAAATTTGCCAGAGGTCAATCATTGAGGTCCAGGCCATGTCTGTTTGTTGGCCGACTCCTCCCAAGTGCTTTTACTGATTTCTACCAAACTTGGTATGTCATTGAAGGTTGACCCCGAAATTGCCATTAAAAAATACATTTTGGCAAAGGTCAAGGTCAACGAATTTGGTTTTCAACCCTATTTGGTCAAAATAGCTGAAGACACTTTTATACAGACAAGCTTTTAGTTAGTTCGACTTGTTTTTATGTTGTCTTGCATTTTTATCATGTTTTGTATGGTTTGATATGTTTGATTTTATTTTCACTGTTTTTATTGTGAAGCACTTTGTGATTTTTATCTGTGATAAGTGCTATATAAATAAATCTTACTTACTTACTTACTAAAATGTGGCACACACTTAGGTGGATTCCAGAATTACTCTGGCAAGGCCGGCCAAAGTTTAATCATTTGGGTGAAGGTTATTGTGGTCAACTGTCAGATTGCCATAGCCGTTACTGTCTTCATGCGCATGGGTACTATTACCTAGTGCTTCATAATGTATTTATAATCATTTCAGTCAGACAACTCATGTTTAAGCATATTTAATGCAGCAGCAGAATAAGGTTTGAGTTTGGTGTCTAGGTTCATCACTCCCAGCAGATGCTTGATGGTGATATTGGGGAGTAATGATTAGATATACCGTATTCCTTCATTTACGCACACTGTGCGCTAAATAAATTGTTTTTATTGAAAATAGGGTACATAGAAATCATTCTTTGAAGCGCACGTTTTGTGGGATGTGCTTGCAGGCCTCGTTTTGACACAGGTTTACGACATTGACTCAGCAATGGCT
Source organism: Chatrabus melanurus (assembly GCA_900302635.1). Classification (NCBI taxonomy): domain Eukaryota; kingdom Metazoa; phylum Chordata; class Actinopteri; order Batrachoidiformes; family Batrachoididae; genus Chatrabus; species Chatrabus melanurus. The sequence continues at coordinate 30,740 of OMMV01234677.1, read as the reverse complement.
GAGGAAATAACAAGCGGTACATTTGTTCGGGGATTCCACGTTTACAAAGACATTTGGACACCTAAACTTGACGAACTATTGTCTTGCATTTTACAATGACACGTTTTCTGGGATGTGCGTGCGGGCCTCGTTTTGACACGGGAAACGAAGCAGGGCTTCATTCGCGCAATGAAACCCTGGAGATTTACGACACCGACTCAGCAATGGTTGAGGAACTGTCCAAGTCTGCTGAAACGGAAGCAAAACGCCGCAAAAGGTAGGTTTCTGTCCGTTAAGATTATGTTTTGATGCCAACTGTTGCTGTGAATGGCGCGAATCCGGGCAATCCGGGTGCCGTGTTTTGATCCAGAAATGGTCCCAGATGCTGGGAACAGCACCAGGGGCCCCACAAAGACCCCATGTGCGCTAATTAGGGTCTGTGCCCCTCAACGACGGAATACGGTAATACATGCCAACAAGCGCTGATCCTAAGGGGTGCATTAATTAGACCCAAAAACCATGCAGGGTGGCCCCCAGCCGGAGACTCTAGATAACCTCTAGCCAACCGTTGGCCCACATAGTGGCAATATCTCATTCGAATGTCTGCCCTAACAACAAGGAACAAATGGTGGGAAATGATTTGGTGGCATGATCGTGACACAGCAAGCTTGGTTACCGATGGAGATGGTAAAGGCTTTTAGCTCCACCATCTTTAATACACAGGCAGAATGAGCCACAGAGGGATCAAAGAGATCTAAGAATCAGTCAGCCAGCAAGTAGGGAGGGTTTTTTTTTTTTTAAATGAATGCGTCTCCATTTGGCACAGGGAGAAAAGAATCCCAGCAGAGAAAAGATTGAAGGTGAAACGTTAATCACATTAGCTAAAAGAGGGGTCTTAATCAAATTTCATGGGGTGCCACTAGCCAGGTTATGACAGTTCTGAAACGGTCTCGCAGGCCAGAAGACAACAGGAATGGAGGAGAGAGGGGGGAAAGAAGTGCGAGGCAATGGCCTGAGGCTGTGCTCTTTCTCCCCCCCATGATGCCATTTAACTGCTGCTACTTACTGTGCAGCATCCCGCAAAGACACACAAATGTTTGCATGTGAGGTTTAACAGCCGAGCGCTTGCTGAAGGCATTAGGTTAAGTGATCTCCGTCACATTCTGCAGGAGGACTCGATTGTCTCGTCCGCATCTAAAACTGTCATTTGTAAATGACAAACATTTTATCATGCGCGCTTGCTGTTTGCACCATAACTCATCCATCAGTGACTTCAATGACCCCAGGATATTTCACACGTTCCCAAAAGTACCTCCTCTTGCATCTTTATGTTTGATGCCTGTAGTGGACTCTGCCATTAATCTGTCGGAATACAGGACACCGAGTGAATAACGGCGACAATTGATCTCTTGGAATCCCGAGAAACAGGAAAGCTCTTCCATCATCCCAAGATGCACATAATCCTGAGGCAATATCTTACAACACAGCAGCTTTTGGATTTACACGAAAGAGAACGAGCTGAGGGGGAATTGCCCAGGACACCTACATTCTATTGTTTGATGGGTGGAGGTCAGAAATTCCAAAGACATCTTGATTTAATGTGGGATTTATAAAATGGAGAAAAGAGCAGCCCTTTCTACATGAACCCGTTTCCTTTTGAAAGTAATGGTACATCGGTGTCACATCTCCCTGCTGTTTGACTTTGGGCCTGTTGAGGTAAACGAATCTGTAACGTTATATCTGTGTTTTGGACATCTGACGCCCTTTGAGAACCTCACTTCACTGGCTGCCAACAGAAGCAACAGCTTTTGATTTCCAGTCAACTTCTTGGATCTGAGCAGTTGGTTCAAATAAATCTACTAGGAGAGTGTGTCCCTCCTTTGTGATGTCATAAGGTAAGAATATTAAAAAGGGCATATTATAAACCTTTTCAGGAAGCTAATACAGATTTGCCAGGTGTCTTAAGAGCATATTTCTAGGGTTTGGAAAATCCCAGCCATATACACATTAAAATGCAATTGAGTCCATCCCCTCCAGGTTCACATGATAACCCATAAACGATAAATGATATCATCTTGTAACTCAGGAAATTAAAAGCAAATATGAGCACAAGCTCATTAAAACCTGGTGAACTTTGATGCACTAGATCAATCCAAAAAGCAACTCTGTTATACATACGTAATATCTCATAGACGTGTCTGCCACCTGCTGGATGGTTACTGAATGCCTGATTGTTGGTGGATCAGGAGCAGGTGTGGTTGTCATTGAGGCAAACAGACCGTTTTCATACAGTAATGTAAACTGTTATTTTCTGATTGTTTCACAGTGGTTACGTACTAAATCTCAAATAATACGGCCATACCTCCACACAAGCCAGTGGAAAGGATGTTGTATGAATTTACCGGTGAAAGAAGAAGAGAGTGAGGAAGATGGTCGGGCTAGGTACGCAGTGAATGGGGTCCGTGAGAGAGAGAGCGTTTCTGCACAGAAATTTACTAAATCACAGAAATAAACAATTATTTTCCTGATTGTTTAACAATCAGAAAATAACAAATTTTAGTTAAATAACACCATCTCAAGTCCACACAACCCTGTGGGAAGGATTTTCGATTTTTGCCAAAATCCGTCTCTGAACATATGTTTGATTTTGCAGTTACATGTAGCTTGAAATTAGCTCATTTGTCAGTTTCTGGTGGTCTGAGTTCTGGTGGTTACCAAGGCCACCGCTGCTTGTTCAAATTTGTGTCCAGAAATCTGCCAAAACACTGAGGTGATGTGGTCTAAAAAAATAACAATAATAATAATAATAATACCCATTATATCCAAAATAACCACAAAATAATCACATTTAGAATTTGTTCAGAATGCTGTAATCCTCGTTTTTTTACTTTTTCATTGTGACACAGAACTTGATATTCAGCATTGGAAATTTGTAAATATTTACTCTTTTACATGTTTAATTTTGTGTGTGAAACGAAGACATTGAGTATCTGCAGGACACACTGGTCAAAAAAAATAAAAAATAATTTTTTAAAAAAAAATTTTAAAAATGTGTCAATGCACACTTTGTGATGACCGAATCAACCAAAAAAACCAATCAGCAGATGTACACTGAAATACAGACCAACTTCAAAGCATCGGCGGAAGCCCCCCCCCAGATAATATTTCACACAGAATCATCACATATGCATGTATGTGTGCATTTGATTACATACATATTCCGCGTCTATGTGCTCCGAAAGCATGGCCCAATGCTGGTTGCCATGGTTATCTGGCTATACTGGGCGAGTCCACCTCAGTCACTATAGAGTCCAAGCTGGTGATAATATTCCAGCATCCCTTATCCCCCCCCACACACACACACAAGATGTGCCAAACCAAAAACCACCTTCAAACCTGTTTTCTTTTTTGAAACTCATACATCCAACACCACCTCAATCTTCATCCTCTCCATCCTTCTTTGTTCTTTTATAACTCAAATTTCTCCAGTTTTGGACCAAGTAAGAGCAGACGTTAGAGGTTTCTAACTGTAATATTTTTTCCTAACTGTTGATCCATTTAACTTCCTGAAGTCCTGGTGCTGTGCCCACCAGGAGTGAAAGATCTCAGACTCCGTTGGTGCCATCAGTGAATTCGGCCGGGTCGTGTCAGCGACACCGCAGCTCCATAATAAAGCTGCTCCAGCAGGGAGCCCTGGCCGAGCTAAAAGCTTCTTAGTGTGGCAAAACTCTTAAAGCTGCACTAATCAGAGCTGTTAGAGGAGGAATTGTCAAATATATTGCACGGCAGATTACCAGAACATCTCAAAAGCCCAAGTAAAGTTTGACATGGAAAGAAAAATACTTTTTCAATTAGTTGATCAACAGTATATTGCTTAGTTCTTCTGATAATTGATGTGATTTGTTAAGAAAAAAAAAAGTCAAATTTGGTCTTGTTCCACTTTCTGAAATGTGCTTCCTGCTTATTTTTGATAAACCATTTTTTGAACTCGTCTGCACCAAGAACAGATTGATTTTTAAAAAAAAATACTTCACGTGATTTGAAGATGTTTATACAAGATTTTTAACAGCAACTAACTGAGGGAAAATGTCTTAAAGTGGCTTTAATCAGTTCAAACTAAAAACAGCCTGTTTTAGACAGATGGCCCAGAACGGCTTTTAAATTCCTTCATATGTGATTTGGCTCGGTGGTCGAGTTTTTATCCTCCAACCAAAGAGTGAGGACATCAAATTACTGTTTGTTGAAGCGTCATTGAGCAAGGCGAACTCAAAATCGCTCCATCCTGGGTATGTAGTTACAATCTACAGGTGGTCCCCAGCATGACGAAATTTCCCAACGTAGTTGATATCAGGATTAGTAGTTCAGGGGGGTTTCACACCTAAAACTGCTCTTACACCTGGCCGGGTTTGGCGCCATAACGGGCCGAGCTGCACCTCAGCTGATTTCTCCAAGAAGCTCTTGCCTGACAGCCTTCAGCACCGAGTCCTCCCAAGCCAGACACACAACTCTGCAAGGTTTTGTTCGCCCGCGCTTGCCTCAAGAGGGTCCGGGACAGACCCGGCGCAACTCGAGCAAACTTGGCGTGCACTCCGTCCTCAACTCTTGATATCTCTGGGTAATTCTTTTCATGCTCTGCGTGAAAATTGGACACAGAGGGGACGTCGAACCTGCACCGGGCCGCCTCGAGCCGAGCGGGAGTCTCGCCAAGGTCCCAAAAATTTAGAGCACGTTCAAAGCCAGCACAATTTTAACCTACTTTTCCCGATTTGTGCTGATCTATGCCGAGCAGCGTGCCGAGGAATTTCTAAGCAGACCATGTGAGCATGCGTGGTCAGAAGTGTTGCGTTTATGTTCCGGGGGGGTTTGCGCCATGGCGGTAGCTTTGAGAGTCTGAGGAGATGCTAATATCACGGCTATTGTTCGCCTCGACTGGTTTCCCCAACAAGTTTTTCCTTTTAAATGTGACACTGTACTACAGACTGGTGAAAACTCTCCAACTGTTCTCTGAAAGTAGCTCACTTTATGCATCGCTTTGCATTTTTGTGGCTTTTTCTGTGGCGTCTTTTTAGAGCACAATTAAAATATCCAACATCAGTTTTTCCGCATCTGGTTCAGTCATTTGGTCTGATGGTTCAGTTTGCGCTATCGCCACAAGTGAAGCGCTCGTTTGGGACCGGGCCGTGACTTCCTCCTCTCGAGGGTCGCGGCCCGGTTGTTTTGGTTGACACCTGAGTGCGATTATTGGGTTCACACCTGCCCGAACGACGTGCACCAAAAGGGGAAAAAAAGAGTCTGTTTTAATGTGAGTATAAACTGCAGGCATGGAAACACCCTCAATGTAAAAACATTCACCCAGTTTGAAACCACATGAGGGTGGACAGTGGCACGGTGTTGTGGTGTCATCCCAATAGGAATACGCCAACTGGAATCAATAAATCATGTGTGATTTCAAAAGACTGGCTTAAGTTGGATTTGAACTGGCGGTACGTGGCGGCCAAAAACAAAATAATATTTTGGGGGTTTTTGATTTTTTTTTTTATGAGGGGAAAAAAAGTGATTTGCAGATATCTTCTGATGGTTCTGAGAAATCAGTCATAAACAACCATTGTCAGATTTTATAGATTAAACGATGAATCAATTAATCTGTAACCTAATGGACAGATTAATCATAAATCAAAATAATCATTTGCTGCAGCCGGACACATGGATATCCAAACAGCATCAGGTCTGAGTTTTTGCATGGCTTGAATGAAACACCTCAATAGCACAATTACGTCTCAAACAGACAAAGAGCCGAGAAGCTGTTGCTCATCTGAGCATGCGCTCTGAGGTCCTCTGCAACCATGACGGCAGGCGTGTCGGCTGTGGATGCAACAAGGCACCCTGAGCGCTCTCACTGTTAACAGGAGAAGAGTCGCAAGAAAAGAAAGAGAGGGAGCACAGATCGCAAACACAGAACAAAGAGTCACAGAGGCAGGCGGCACCAGGCCACAGAGCCTGGGGAGCGAATACAACACAACTGCGGCACTGTTACCCCCTCTGTTTGAACTTGGCAAGCGCCTTCGTAGCCCATCATTGCTTTTTGCTTCTCCCAGGAACCTTCACACTTTCTGCACAGCCAGCTAAGCCATTAGCATGCAGTCCCATCCCCCTGCAAGGGCTTATAGCAGCGCTCATCATACACAGAAATGCTTCATATGCAGCAGCAGCTGGTGATCTGTTCTGGTCTAGTTATTAAATTGTTGGATAAAAGCTACAAGGCAGTTAGTTGATACTGACAAAAGCAAATGGACTCCACATTCCTCTTAGCATTCCTACATCTTGAAGCCTACCTGACTTTGAACTCAGTGAGCTGGGGTTGAGCCCCAGGTTCAGCGCAGTAGATCTGGGGGAAGTAAAATCGGTGAGACTGTAGGTTGACGTCCATGGTGCCCGCACGCAGCCCTACTCTCCGACACAATAAAACCGTAAAATAAATAAATAAAAAGTGTGCCCTTTGTCTCAGCTGCTTTGTCTTCTGGTGTGAACACCTTTGCTGATCCAGAATTTCCTTGCTGACAGTTTTGCTAAAGGTCAGGATTTGGCAGCAGCATCCCAGTCACCTCCCCGAACGGTTGCAGGGCCAGACAGCGCTACCACCAGCGAGGCATCCCCCTCCTCTTCATCTCCTCTGTGCACAGAACACTCAATCACCTCCGCCGCCCGGCACCGAACAGACACACTAACCTATTTCCCCACTGTACAGTCAGCAAGTACCAGCACAGAAGAAAGATGACTCCAGTAAATGACGCTGCCTCCTAGAGAGGGGATGCACACAAAAATAATCCGGTTTCTCCAGTCACCAGTTCATCCTTCAGCTTGTTGGGAACAAAATGGAAAAATTAGGCGGAAACAAAGAACTGGTGGAAAGAAGATTAAAAATATGAGCACCACATACAGAGAATGAGAGTCCTCTGGTTTTTGTGAGAGATGGAGATGGAAGCGAGAGATCTTCGGTGCTGTGAGGCGTTGCCCTTGCACTGCCTCTCCTCCCTGTGTTTCATTGGATTGCCTCCTCCCTC
>OMMV01234671.1:13233-29619 GCA_900302635.1 Chatrabus melanurus | reverse complement strand
GAATTTTGAATTTGTATGAATTGATACTTGATTCATGTTGGCACACTTCTCCGACACGGTTTATCATAATGGTGTCAGATTTGGAACGCATGATGTCAACATGTCAATAATTACCTCCGCCAAGGAGGTTATGTTTTTGCCGGTGTTTGTCTGTTTGTCTGTCTGTTTGTCTGTCTGTCTGTTTGTCCACAACATAACTCAAAAAGTTATGGACCAATTTTGATGAAATTTTCAGGATAAGTGGGAAATGGCCCAAGGACCAATCGATTAGATTTTGGTGGTGATCCGGATTATCATGTAAATCTGGGATATTAAAAAAAAATAAAGATTTATTGATTGAGTTGGATATTAATCTCTACCAAAATGGTTTATGCTGGCATTATCATTGGGTTCTCAGAAGTCCGTCTGCTGGAAAAGAACATCTCCACATTATGGGGGACTGAACTGCCTTGGCGGAGGTTTGCGCTCTCTGAGTGCTTTCTAGTTATTATTGTTGTTGTTGTTGTTGTCGTCAACAACAATAATAATAACTAACTCAGTAAAAGTCCTAGGCCAGACAGATTGTAAGGTTTTTGTGATCTGGCTCCTTTTACAATCCAGATCTCAAATTCTGGGTGAACTATTTAATAATGTGAATATAAAAATCTGGGACCGGTCTTGATTTTTGTAGACCAGATGTGCCCAATGTCTGTACTTTGAAGGGCCATAAATGATTCTGGATAGAGGGCCTCGGGCCAAAAATAAAGGTTCTAATGGTGGTGGTGGTACATTTTAATATACAATGAACATAAAGTAAAGCATTGTTCTTGTTACAAATAATGACTAATAACAATTAAATGCTGATGCGGTTGATGATATCTACATTAACAAATGATTAAATTAAACATACAAAGTATCAAATAAAAAGCCTTGAGAATGCATCGCTCTCAGTGGCGCCTGAACAGTAATTTATTAATTTGCAGAGAACTTGTCAATTGCCATGGCAGGCAAAAGAAATAGTAGAGCAGTTAACTACTGAATTTGAGGAGAATCCTCTTTTAAAAAGGAATAGTTTGCACCATCTGTTATGCTTAGTTTTCACGTTATGGGGTAACATATGCCAGAGTACCCAGTGGACGTTGACCTTGTTTGTCCGTTACTTTGGAGACCAAGCATTCAACACAGTCAAAACTATTCCATTTATTAATCCTATTAGCTCAACCAGTAATTTGCATCACGTTATACCAAAATTGGAACAACTTTATCTTTCGACCCCTACAAACTGAAATTGACCTTTTGTCGCCATTTTTGCTGTTTTTACCCAATAACTTCATAACATTCAGTCATAGATAGTCCAAACTATACCTTTTTGGAATCTTTATGATCTGACAAATAATATGGTTGACTCCTGTGTAATCCTTCATTGACCACTCGTGGTCCTCACAGGTCAAATCCAACTTGCCTCCACATCTGAAAATAAACCTTATGGCATGTACTAACTGTGGTAGAAATGTTATGCTTGTATCATAAAATGCACAATTGTTCTGGTTATCCACTGTACTAAAAGGGAGTACGGGCCAAGCACCAAATTGAGCAGCAATGTTCTAGACTCTAGAATCTAGACCTAAAAGCGCCATCAGTTATCCACGCTTAAGGCTCTATAGTGGATTCTTTTATTAAAATCCATCTGTAGGTTTTCGAGTTGTCCACACCCCAACTTGATAGTGAATTTGGTTGCATTGTGTAATTTAAATGCTTGAATCCTCTCGAGCGGGTTCTTTGGTTCTTTCGGACGCACGATGGCGTTTGCTCTGAAAAAGTTCACAAAGTTCTGCCTGAAGCTATTTGCGCTGCCTGCACAGGATGTCACAGGTGAGGGGACGAGAACAAAACTCGCCACCACCCAGGACCACCCAGCTGGTTTTTGCTGTCTCCGCGCCAGCGTTGAATGCGTCCTGCATTTTGAGTCGTTTCCAAACCGTTGGATCCTCATGCAGAACAGACGTGTGCAGGTCTAAAGACGTCTGCAGAGAGGGCCGCAGTAGCCGGAGCGAAGGCTACAACAGTGTGCATTGTGTGCACGGATGGAGATCCTGCTGCAGCCACCCCCGTTTGGTTTCTCTGGGTATTTGGGAATAAATGCAGTCATTGAGAAGTGTGTGGGATAATTCTCTAAGTGTTAGGACATAAAGAAAGCAACATTCTGCGGCCCTGAGAGAGTGTGGCACAAAGCCCCCTTTGAGTGCAGCGACACTGGCATTGGGTCGGAGCAGAGATTTAACCTTACGCACGCAGTCAGGTAGGCCAGAGGGCTGACCTGCTGTCGACTCTGCTTTTCTCTCAATGCAGTTATTGTCTGACTCTCAGTTTATACAAGGCGCTCTGCATGATCTGTAAACTCAGATGGATCAGAATCAGCCGAGTCCCGAGCCGATCTGCAGCGATGCTGTGTCCGTGCGAAGTCATCAATGCAGTCAAACACGCATTTCTGGTTTCAACACTTGGGTTGTGTTATGGTTTAGTGGTTCAAAAATACAAACACACTGCTGCACGCACGTGTGCGGCTGGCAGACTTGATGGACGGGTTGATGAGTAAATGTGCAGGAAATGTGGAGGGGTGGGGGGGGAAACCCTCGTGAGTGCTGTGGTCCACGTTACACGCTCATTGTCTTTTTTCACTTTGCAGGGCGTTGGGCTGAAGAAGTGGAAACCACTAACGCAGTCATCGGAACCACAAAGGTGCAATTTAATTACTCATTTTCCTCCTCCTTTTATCGCACTACTTAGACATTTACCGCAATCCAAACGAGGGATGATGTGATGCCACGTTTTCAGGTCCGATATGATACAGGTTCTAGTGGTACCTTCACCGTCTACTGGTACGCCTGCGTGTTTCCCCGTCTTAAAACAGCTCATCTGTTCAGACACACATTTGTCTGGATGGACTTTTTTTTAAACCTCGCCATCTAACACAACATCAGCTCAAACTGAAACAAATGTTCTACTCAGCTCAAGGAAGACAAATGTAGCCCAGAACACGACTCAGGTGTGGAAGAAGTGTAGAAGACTCGGATTGGATCTTGTTTTGTTAATTTTCAAAATCTGATCCAGTAATTTTGGCCAACAGCGGACTGATACAGATCCAAATATTGGCTCGGCACACCCCTAATCCAAAGTAGCTTCAGTTTCAGCTCTTTCTCCACCCCCCCCCAAACAAAAGATAAGGCCCTGTCCACAAGTTCATGGGTATTTTGGAAACCGTAGCTTTTTTGGTGCGTTTTGGCCTTTCGTCAACGTGCAAACTGCGCTTTAGGTCACCGAAAATAGCGCTTTTGCAAAACTTCTTCCACAGTGAAGATTTCCAGAAACTCCATTTCAGCATTTACGTTTAGACAAGGAAAACCGAGTTTTTGCCCCCCCCCAAGGTTTCTGATTGGTCAACATGGTTATATGGTTGGGGTTATATTGCCACCTGTTGCTCTGGCGTGTTCTTGACAGCTTTCTCATGTGAACAGAGACATTTTTTTAAACAAAAGCATACCATCCCCATTTTCAAAAATACCCATGCACGTGTGATCTTAGCCAAAGATAGATGTATACTCTAGTTTCAATATCGATTAATCTGTTGAATTTTTTTTTTTTTAATGTAAGTAATCATTTATATGGCAACAAATTTTTTATTTTTTATTTTATTTTTTTTTAAAGTCCATTGCAGTTTCTAAGAGTGCTTTCACACATATCTTGTTTGGTCTGGACCTTTGGAGTTTTCAGTTTGGTCCGAACTAAAATAGCAGGTGTGAAAGCTGCCTCGGGCCACTGTCCGGACCAAAGGTACAAAATTTGGTCCGGCCAAAAGAGGTGGTCTTGGCCCAGATCAAACTGAACCATGGTCTGGTGCATTTGCAGTGTGAAAGATTTTTGGATGGTTCGGACTTTCGGGCAAATTACAGGAAGTTGAGGCAGGTTATTGTCACTTATTAATTAAACAGTAGAAGAAGAAAACAAATGGACAATAATTGAATTAATATACCTGATTAAAACTGGGTGACTCGCTAAGCTGCTATTTTTTTTTTTTCTCCTCGTTAAAGATAAAACATCCGTTTTATGTGTCGCTGCGGCAGACGGTAAAAGTTGAAAATATTTCACTCTTCACAGCAAGTTATGTCGTGTGCTGCTGGTAAAAATACCACGACACCGATGCAGGTTTGAATCCGAACTCGTGAATTCAATGAGAACTTTACGATCCTGCAGACCCGTGAGTTCAGAGTAAAAGTGTGACGTTGGCCGCTGAGCTCATTGACTGGACTTGACCTAAAGGTATGGAGGCTGATAGCAGACAAATGCAAATAGTGATCATTTATCCAAATAATCTACAGAATCCGTTCATTAATTTTTCTCTGTTCAAACACAACCATACACCAAATTGACAACAAGCCGACGTCAGACGCAGTCCAATCAGTGCCACGTATGGGAAGACGCAGCCTACATAGATAATGACGTCAGGTCGTAATTACATCATGATAAGTTGTTTTTTTTTTTTTAGTCCGACCGCAACATTGCAGTGTGAAACCAAGCGGACCGGACCAAACGTATACAAACATGAACCTTTGGTCAGACCTTGTTCCGGACTTTCGTGTGGGAAACACCCTCATCACATGACTTAAACAATAGTCCAAACTTGGCAGATAACCACTTGTGTTTTTGGGAACAAGTCAGTCAATCTCAAATTTATCCAATTTAAATCCAGTTTACAGGCGGATTAGAGCTGTTTTAAAACAGCTCGTATGCGTTTTAAAACCAGTTTAACATGGTCATTAGAACGACAAAGGTGCAATCGCCCTAATTACCGCCTCCTAGGTGGTTATTTTTAGGTCCAAACAAACAAGCAGATAGTGTCTGCTTGTTTGTTTGTTTATCGCCAGGATTACTCAAAAACACATGGACCAAACTAAAGTTCTGCGGCTGTGACTGGAGAGCCCGTGCATAGACTGTAGTACAAGAAAACATGAAATCTAGGCTTAAATCCACCAGGTGCCTTCTGGCAAACTGTGGCAGAAATTTCTCATCTTTTTCAGAAAATCCCACTCTATGATGAAGCTGTATATCTGGTGATGCAACAGGTCAAAGTTGCACGATGCACAGTCTCTCCAGTCACACCGAGGTTTCTAAACTGAAAAAAATTGAAAATCTATAATTTAAAAACTAAAACCAACTAATGGTATTTTTTTTCTCGATAAATCACCTCAAAAAAATTAATCTATTAACAAAATATTTGACAATTACTTCTTTGTTGATGGACAATTGATTAATAAACTAATTGTTTCAACTATAATAATGAGTTAAAGTCCCTAAAGTCCAATCACATCACGTTCTGAGGCACAATTTTATAAACTTAATGAATGAAGAATCATCAATAAATGCCATGCATCATTATGTACCCAATAGGTGTACAAATTGAAGTGTTTTCATTTATTTATTGACAGAAATACCCTAATTAAATATCATCTGGTTAATTTTTGCTTTAATAATAATAATATTATTATTTATAGAGCACTTTCAAATCAAAGTGCTTTACAAAATAAAATGCTATAAAAAGACAATAGAACACCAACCATATAAAACACAGAGATTAAAAATACAATTTAAAAACTCTGGCTGCAACTAACGATTATTTTCATAACCGATTAATCGATTGATTATTGTCTCTATTAATCGATCAGTTGTTAGATCCATAAAATGTCAGAAAATGGTGAAAAATGTTGATCAGTGTTTTTTTTTTTTTTCTGTTGTTTTTTTTTCCAGAGCCCAAGATGATGCCTTCAAATGTCATGTTTTGCTTTGAGATATTCAGTTTACTGCCAGAGTAAAGAAAGTAGTAAAATAAACCAGAAAATATTCACAGTTAAGAAGCTGAAATCAGAGAATTTGGATATTTAGGGGGAAAAAAAGATTCAAAATGATTCACTGATTATCAAAATAGTTGTCAATTAATTTAATAGTCAAATAATAATCGTTTAATTGTTGCTGCTCCAGATAAAACAGAAAACAGTTATTAAAAACGAAGTCAGTGACATCATTTCTCCCAGAAAACACTCATGCAAAGTGGATTTTGGAGGCAGATGCTCATTAAAACACTGAACTTCAATGATGGCCACCATCATTATTCATGATTATTCTCAAATCCTTTCCATTGGTTTTCATACATTTTGCTGACAAGCTTGCTTTGTGCTGTGCCTTTTCTGTGACGTTTCATGTGCTGCTGGACACACAAGCACTCTTGTGTAACCTCTACAGTTATGTTGTTGTGCGGTTTAGACGAGGACAAGAATGATTTCAGTGTCTCTACAACAAAATCTGCACTATCAGCCCAAATCCTGCCAGAGAGAGACGGGCTTTCAGTTTGTCTCCCGTCATCACACTGTTGGGTTTTAGGAGCTGTTTTCATATTTATGGGGAAAAAAATGTGGATAATCCTGAAAGATTTTCTTATCTTTGAGAGTATGGAAAAGAGTTGATTCCAGAGTTTGGGATCATTGAAATCACATCCCTGACATTTTGTCTACAGAAGGTGGTTTGGGTTGATGCAATAATTGTGTGTGTGTGTCCTTTCAGGAAGGTGGTGTCCCTGGAGAAGAAACAAGACGAGGTGTTTGGCTTTGAGATCCAGGTAAGAGGATTAACAGGTCGGATTTTCGGATCTCTTCGAGTGTCATTTAACAGGATTTTCCCTCGTCGCAAACATCGCTCTCTCTCTCAGCTGCGATAAAACCTGAGCCACCGAAGCGCGCACGTCTTATCCCGCAAACCGTATTAATCTGAGCATTAGCCCGCGGCGGCGAGGTGAAAGGTCACGCATCGGTCAGAGCGCTCATTGATGTTTGTCGCATGACTGCAGAGTTTTCTCCCAGTGTGGATATTTTGAGCTGTGCGGTCTGCTCACACGCTGGCCGCGTAATACCTGCTCCTCTCTGACGTTCAGCGGGCGGACGCGGCGCACATATGACCTCGTTACTTTCTCTGATCTCTCACTTTTTTCTTCCCCCCTCCCTGAAGTGCTGCCGCACAATGTCGGCCTCTGTTGTGCGGCCTCGGTGGAAGTCATTCCTTAAATAGCTCTGTGAACTGCCGCGGATTGATTTGGCACATCTGATCCTCAGCCAGTTTGTGTGTTTGCTTTGTGTTAAGCGCTGATCATAAATGCTTCTTCGTTTGCATGCAGAAGTGACATACAGCGCTTCGGAGAAGGTATACTGTTCTATTTATGGTTTCGACGGATGTTCGCACCCTTCCTTCCTGGCTGTGGCCTTGAGGAAGTGACATCATCAGGGAGAGAATGAGGATTTAGAGGAGAGACGAGTGTGCTTTTGAAACCTAAAAATCTCACACACACACACACACACACACACACACACACACACACACACACACACACACACACACACACACACACAAAGCCTCAGGGGACGTGACACTTTCAAGAGAAACTAAATGAAGAACGGTGGGAAAGTTTTTGAATTTGAGTTTTCGTCTTGGATTTAAGTGACAGCAGAATCAGACGATTGTGTCCAAAGTCTGGGAGCATGCACTGGTGCCGCGCGTCCCTGCATCCACCTCAACATGGAACCAGCCTGGGTCCTGGACGGCGACCACCCAGGCAGACAACTGTTCCATCCCCACCTCTTGAAAGTAGCCATCTATCTGCCTCAGCCAGGAGAAACGTGAGCATCCCCTCGGTCTTCTCCAGCCACTGGGGTGCTGGATCATGTCCAAAGAAACGCGTCACATGGACAAAATGTCGTACCTGATGCTCCCTCAAGATGCAAGTGATCCTCCTAATCTGAGTCTCCCCCAAGTAACTACTTTTTTGACACAGAGTCATTCCAGTGGCACAAAGGATCTTCCGAAAAGACCTGGAACCAAAGACATCCAGTCAACTCGCTTTAGTAAATTAACTAAATCGGACACAAAAAAGACAGAAGTGCTAAAAGCAGTAAAAACTACAGCTGTCACTGCTGCTGATGCTCGGAGCAGCCATCTTTGATTGTGAACTCGGGGTACGAGGGGTTTGTACAAGTTGATGAGTTGGAATTCCCACTTCAGGGGGCGTTCCTGGGGGGTGGAACTGGGAAAATCTGAACTCCGAGTACAAATGGAACGCACCATAATATTTGACATGTTGGTAAGAACAAAGCCCGATCAGGCAAACATCAGAGTAACATAGTCTAACGTGACATAATACTTTTTTTAAATTCTTGCTGTGGAATTTTGTAATTTTTTTAATTTATTTTTTGTACTGACATGTGAAATGTCTGCAAACATATTGCAACAATATAATTTGGTTAACTCAAACCTATTGATCAGATTTAGGACAGAGTAGATTGAGTGTGGACTTTCCTGCTGTTGTGGAGGCAACGTCAGAAACCAGTATGGAAATCTAATATTTGCATTTTAACAACATTTGCATGTCCGTGTATCAGTCTGGGGAGGAAGTTCAAACTGAGCCAGCTGTAAATGTGCATGAAGATCTGAATTATTGCAAATTTCACACGCATCCAAGTTGGATTGATGTTTTAGACAACACTCAAAAACCACCATTTAACCCGTGTCAGCCTGATGAGCTGCTTGATGAGGGAAAAGCTCCGACTTTTCAGCTCCTTCACCTGCAGCAGCAGCAGCAGCAGCAGCAGCATGTTGACTGACTGATGGTCATGTGACAGGAGGAAGTCTGTCTGTGGCCTGCAGCAGAGAAACTGGTGACTGAAAAAAAGGAAGAGCGTGCCAGTCCATGTGGAACTAACACAAACGGTTTCCAAGGCAACTAGTTGTGACAAACAAATTATTTACACAGGTAGAGATGAGGATGAAATGAATCAAACAGCAGTTAAATATACCGTAACTTTGCACCTTTTTTTTTTTAATGTGTCAACTGTAAAATTGTGGCTTGTTGAGGTAAACCGCTGTTTCATTATAAGTTTTAAATGCCAAGCTGACTTTCAAACATTATGAGCAATCAAACCTCTTTGCTGTATTCATCCCCTTCATATGAGGGGAAATCCCATTTAAAATAAATAAATAAAATTATTGCTGAAAAGGAAATCCATGGTATCAGTAGGGCGCCTTCAGTAGAGCTTTAAATGAATTCAAACTGTTTTTCCAAACCTTAAAATTACATTGTGTAGTTATTAACACTTTCTTGCATTTTAGGATTAATTCCAGCATAGCTGTGATATTATTAAATTCCTATAAGGACGGTTTATGATGCGCTATGTCCAAAGCAAACAAACTGAGCTAAGTTCTACGACTGCAGCGGGATTGATTTAAAAACTGGTATACCGTATTCCTTCGTTTAAGTGCACAGACCATAATTAGCGCACACGGGGTCTTTGTGGGGCCTCTGGTGCCGTTTCCAGCATCCGGGACCATTTCTGGATCAAAACCCGCCACTCGGATTTCCCGGATTCGTGCCATTCACAGCAATAGTTGGCATCAAAGCATAATCTTAACGGACAGAAACCGACCTTTTGCCGTGTTTTACTTCAGTCTCAGAAGACGGGAGGGTTCCTCGGCTGAGTCGATGTCGTAAATCTCCCAGGTTTCATTGCGCGCATGAAACCTTGCATCATGAAGCAATGAAACCTGTGTCAAAATGAGTCCCGCACGCAAATCCCAGAAAACTTGCACTTAAAAAGAGTGTTTTCTAAGTATCCTGTATCCAGTAAAAACAATTTATTTAGCGCACAGTGCGCTTAAACGGTCGAATACGGTATTAGGAAATAAATGCACCAAGATGGACACATTTCTTCAGACATTTGAACCACTAATGAGTCGTTGATTTAAAAAAAAAACAAAAAACAAAAAAAAAAAACTACCATACACTTAAGATAATGCTAACAATCTACTTTTTTTTTTTTTTTTAAAGTCCCAGCCCAGGTGGCTTGTTCACGTTCATGGATTAATTTCCTAATTTTTCAGAAAATTATTTTTCTTAAATGAAGTGATCATCAAAGGTGAATACAGCACATAGAGGTTTGATTGCTGAAAATGTTTTAATATGACCAGGAGGTTAAAGTCTATGGTACGACTCCCCCCTGGACGGGACGGGATATAGGTTACTTCCCCAGCCAAGGTCGGTACCCATTTACAGCTGGGTGGACTGGGACAATGCAGATGACATGTCTTGTCCAAGGACACAGACAGGTAGTGTGACTGGGAATCAAACCCTGGTCCACATACTGGGTCCCCAACTCCCCAACTCCTAGACGTCTCTCGCTCCGGCGGGGAGGATTTTCACAGGGTGGTGTCCAACTCTGCGCCAGAGGGTGGTCCTGGGGTGGGGGTACGGTGGCCGACAGCAATAATGATGGATCGTGGATTTCCCAGCTACGGTGCCCACCAAGACCCCCATACCTGCGGGGAAGCCCCGGTGGGGCGCCTCAACTGGCGCCTGACAGCTGACTTAGAACGATCAGGGAATATGACTAGGGTTGTAAAAAAAAAAGTAAACTTATCCTTTAAGCCGGGTTCTATCGTGGCACCTTTCAGGGTTAAGTTGGAAACTGAAAAGATCTGTCAGGTTTTTTGGGGGGTTTTTTGTTGAAGAAAACCTGACACTGTGCACATTTGGTCTCCATCCCTTCACTGTCAGAGATATAAGCTGTCACCAGAACGTGCTCACTCACTCACATTAATAACACAGTGAAAGCAAAGTCAAAGTTTCTGTTCTAATAACTACGTCTCTTTCAGACGTACGGGTTGCACCATCAGGACCAAAACTCTGTGGAGATGTGCACGTTTGTGTGCAAGGTGCACGATGACAGCCCCGCCCAGCTAGCAGGACTTAAAGTTGGTGAGTGTTTCAAAATCTCTCCTGACACCTTCGTTCTCTGTGTTATATTTAATTACCGTTGTCACAAAGGAGAGCTTAGCAAAGATGAGCTATAATATTGGGAACAAGTGATTCGATTTCAGGGATCATCTTGATGCAGATTCTTGATTTATTTATTTATTTGCTTGTTGTGAGAATGTTGAGCTCTTGGCCTGGAGCTCTTCGTCTGTCGGAGGCCGTGGCTGCATTGTAAAAACTGCATAAGCACCAATTTCTCTGCTGAACAACTGGGCCAGTTAAATATAAAGTTTTGTGTTCCAAGCCCCCCCCCACACTTTCAAGCTAATGATAATACTATCCTCCTCCTTCTGTATGTAGGATTTTTACTCTCACTCTATCTCACTAATGTCTACCAAACTGCACAAAATGGTCCAAATTGTGTGATTAATGTGTGTGTGATTAATGTGTGTGTGATTAATGTGCGTGTGTTTGAGAAGAATGCCTGCCGTCTTCCTGTACCAGTAATAACGGAGCGCTGACGTGGACCGGTCAGGCGCTTATTGAGAGGAAAGTTACTGATGTGTAAAGTGCACGTCTTGGTGATAAAATCTGAGCCCTTACAAGCAGACGTCAGGGGATGTAAGCATGATGAGGTTTTAACGCTGCACATCCTCTTTGTTTTTGCCACTCTTACAGGCTCCGTTAGCAAATAGACGTCTCCCCGCATAGAGAAGTACAAATTTGACCGGGTGCAGTCATTTTCCAGTCAGCAAACACTCACTGAGCGGCTGTTTGCCAGTTCCTCTTCGTTAATGTGCCAGACAACAGAGTCCAAGACAAATACTATTTTTAATGGCAGTTATTTTTATTTGGCAAACGTTTCACGGTTCCTTTTTGTTTGTTTTTTTGTTTGTTTTTTGCTTTTCAACCCTTTAGAAAAAGTAGAAGCAGTGTTTTAACACACCAGTATGTACATTCATGTGTGTCCAAATGGTGTGATGACTGCAAAATAAATTTATAGTATTGTGCAAAAGTTTTGGGCACCTTTTTATTTTTTTAATTAAAACAAACAAATAAATGCCCCCAGGCATCATCATCAACAGAAAATCATGGGAAATCCTCAACCAAAAATGCAACATAAATAAAATGAGATTATTACATTTTCTTTTTCATTAAAGTAACCAATCAATTACTAATTTACAAACCTCATTTTAAAAAGAAGAAAAAACACACAAAAAATTGATTTCCTTGTGGCTGTACTGCCTCGTACTTCACAACACAAAGACAGTTGCTGATGATCAATCAATAATACAATTATTTAAAAAAGAAAACAACCTGATTTAACACAGCCTGATTTTCTTATCTCATTTTATCACCTAAAAGAAATTATTAATTATTTTAAAGGAGGGGATGCATATTTATGAACTATTTAACAGCTTCTCTTTATTTAAAAGAAAAATATAGACACATTTAATATGCCTAAAACTTTTGCACAGTACTGTATGTCTCTTAAATTTTCAGATCTTGATTGAATTTGTCAGTGTCTTCTTAAAACTGAATTTGCGTTCGCTGTCCCTGCTGTCCCTCGTTTTCAACCTTCTGACCGCTCATTTTCAAACTTGCTGTGCTAAGCACTGCATTTACATTAGTTTGTTAAATGCTACAGAAACAACTAGTTTCTTAAGTTAAACAAAAAAAAAATCCACATATTGCAATATACTCTGTCCATCCAAAAAATAATTCAGGCTTCTCTGTATTACAATTTTTGAATTATTTCCTTAAATTCAGTGGAAAAACAAATTTTAAAAACATGTCATTATAAAAAATATGATGGGAAAAATAATAGAATGTATGTGCACATTTATGATAATACAACTAAATCATGACTTTTACAGCCAGTTTTCTTTAGTCAAGTCAGGGGTGGATACATGAATATTTCTAAGTCACTGAATATGTCTTGGACTTCATTTACATCAATCTTTAAGAAATACAAACAGTATGGTACTGTATAATAAATCTGTCTGGAGCAGACAGTTCTCAATAACTGAGTGACCGTGCTGGAAGGAGACAAGTGAGGGAAGCCACCAAGGCACCCAGACATCTCTGAAGGAGATATAGGCTGCTGCGGCTATGATTGGAGAAACTGTGAAATAGTTCGATTCTTGTCTGTTGCATCATCAGTCACAGCTTGATTGTGGAGTGGAGCAGAGAAGCACTTTGTTACAAGAAAACAGATAAAATCTAGGTTTGTTATTTCCACATGCCTTCTCTCAAAGTGCTGTAGCAGAAGTTTCACATTTTATTTTTATTTTTGTAAATCCTTCTTTGAGCCACTCTAGTATGAAGCTGTGAAACAGATTTACCAGACGGACCCACGCTGTTTCTATTTCTTATTGATTCTTGCAAATGAAGTCTAAAACATGTTCGATGACTCATAAGTGTTCATGTATCCATCCACTGATTTATCTAGAAAGAAAACTGGCTGTAAAAGTGACGATTTTTTTATGTCGCAAAATTTCAAATGTGTAAAAACCCACGGGTGCCGTATCTGTATCTGTACCCTATCTGTGGAAGCACTGCTCTTAATTTTGACGCTCAATTATTTGCTGCATACAAGTTTGTACAGCTGACGGAACACTTTGTCAGAAACTCAAGTGTTACCATGGTAACAGCCCAGAAGAACAAATTTCACCCATTAATCAGATCTCAGAAATCACTGAGGCTCGAGAGCAGACTTTGAAATGACTGAAAATAACTTGGAGACCCCAAGTTTCTGTTTGATCAAATTTCAAATGTTTTGGTTTTTTTTGTTCAAAAATGAGCTGGGATTTCTGTTTTGACCTTTGACCCAGATTAATTGGATCCTGCCCCGTCATCAGCAATTGAATTTATTTATCTTGACACGTACAAGAGATAAACTTAACAGAATGTAAAGAGTTACAGTTGAGTATCGATCTTTCAGCTTTACTGGTTATGATGAAGTAACGCAGAAAGGAAATGTTTGTTTTTTTTTAAAGTTGGGAATTATTTGATACTAAAAAAAAAAAGCACACTTTTACTTTATTTTAATAATTGTTTAATTATTCAGTTGTTTTTATAAAGGAAAATGTTTGGCAGGTTAGAGCTTGTCAAATATGAGTATTTCTTCTATTTAAGATTTTTTATTTTTTTTTAAGTTCTTTTGGCTTCTCCCAATTTCAACTTGGGGTTGCCACAGCATATCTGATATGGATCTGTATTTTTTAAAATCAGTGTAAATTATATTTTGTTGGTTGGTTTAAACAAAACAAGTTCAAGATGGTCTTTTGGGGAACAGTTTTATTTTTACAATTTTTCTCAAAAAAATAAAATTCGAAACTATACACTTAATGGACGATTTATAACAATCATGTACAGATTCATCAACAATGAAACAATAAATTTTTTTGGAGGAAAGTTATTGTCTGGCCCCTCCTCCCTCCGTCCGACCTGCACGTGTCACTTCAGTTTCACTTCCTACATTCCTCGCATGCTCGCTCTATTGTTCTCCATCGCGGTGACTTCATCGCATGAATCAAATTAGGCCGTGGTTTTTGAAAATAGGCTTTGTGCTGAAGCGTCACGAAAGTCTGAAACCAAACACTGTGCCTCTGATAGAACAGATGGTTGTGACGTGCTGAAATAACTATTTTTTTCCTTTTAATGTATGTTGAGTTCAGCTGTCTGCCACAACTGCACATAGCGTCCAACATTTGTCCTGCACATGGCTTCATTTTGGATCAAAACAAAGCTTCAGCTGGCTGCAGCTTCGCTGAAGCCGCTGTGGATTGAAGTGCTGTTGGTGAACACGTGTCGCTTTTTTCTTTTTCTTTTTCCTGCAGGTGACACAATCACAAGCGTGAACGAGGCCAGCGTGGAGGGGTTTCGCCACAAGGACATCGTTCAACTCATCAGGGCCTGCGGCAACACGCTGAGGTGCACACACTCACCTGAACGCATCGGCAGACTATATATGCACTCGCGGAGAGCGCGCGCTTCCGCCAACGCCAAAACATTTGGATTAACAGAATGATTTCATGTTTGTGGCCGTGTTTCCTGTCAGTTAGCTGAATCTGCGTAAGTTTTCACCTGTTGATTGCCTGTCATAAGATATGAATGAGTCACAGGTGTCATCAAGATAAGTGGATTTGTTTTGGAGAAATTTAATAAAATGTCAAAAAAAAGAAAAAAAAAAGAAAAGAAGTAAAGCAAAATTTGAAGAAGACCCAGAATCGTACTATAATTTGAGTAACGTTTGTCTGTGCGTTTGTTCCCTGACTCCTCCCGTATCCTTTGGCTGATTTCCACCAAATTTGATATGTGCCTTAAAGGATTTGTTTTTTGGGAACAAAGGGCAAAATTTTGTCACTGTGATATGCACCAAACTTGGCACCCGCATGGATTTGGGTTCTGGAATAACCCGTGCGAGATCAAATTGAACAAACTACAATAATTGGGGTCAAGGTCATTGGGGTCAAAGGTCAAAAGTTAGGTTTTTCACTCTGATTTGCACCAAACTTGGCACACACATGGAGATGGGTTCTGGAGTTGCCCAGCAAGGTCAGATTTGCCAAAGGTCAAACACTGGGGCCAAGGTCATGTCTGGCTGTCTGTTTGTCGGCCTACCCCTCCCTGGGCCCTTTTGCCTTTTGTCGATGAAGGATGGCCCCGAAAGAATTAATTCTGGCAAAGATCAAGCTCAAGGAATTTGATTTTCAAGCCAATTTGGACACACTTAGGTGGATTCCAGAATTGCCCCGGCAAGGTCAGCCAGGGGTCAATCATTTGGGTGAAGGTCAAGGTTACTGGGGTCAAATGTCAGCTTGTCGTCGCCCTTACTGTCTTCACACTCACGCGTTCTATTATCTAGTTATAAAAATTTAACGTGTTCTTCCTCGACATAAAAAGGATGATTTCTCTGAGTTTTGTGGAGATCGGCTGAAAATGTTTAGTCTGAACCAACCGACCGTTGAGGGTGAAAACGAACGCCACCTCACAAAACACTGTTTCCTTTTAATTTGCGCGTCAAAATGATTCAGATTGTTGCGTTTCTGGACAATTAGCGAGGCCTCATCTGCGTGCGTGGAACGCTGCTTTAAATAGGACGAAGTCGACCACATCAGACTGCCAGTGTAGACGCCGCTTTTATAGACTGACATCAGCAAATTATCTTTACGACTGGAGAATAAAGCGCGGCAGTGAAAACGAGCTCTGAAAGCCCCGACTCCAGAGGTGATTCAAAGGCTTTGCAGCCCTGAAGTGTCAGGGTGGAAATTGCATTTGTTGTTCGTCCTCCCCCCTCCACTCGTAAACGTTAACCGTTCCTGCTGCAGTCTTATGAAAAGAGTCTTTCATCAGGCAGATTTACGCTCCCGCACTTTTATTAATTGCACTTTTCTGCTCGTTAATGCTCCTGTTTTCTGCTTCCTGAATCGCAGGCTTGAGACGGTTTACAGCGACTCCATCCGGAAAGCGGAGCTGGAAGCCCGGCTGCAGTATCTGAAGGTGAGTCTCTCTCTCTCTCTCTCTCTCTCTCTGTCCCGCTCTCTCTCTCTCTCTCTCTC
>OMMV01234668.1:10675-29590 GCA_900302635.1 Chatrabus melanurus | reverse complement strand
CAACTTTTAACTTTTGACCCCTGTACAAACTGAATATGACCTTTGTCACCATTTTTCCTGTTTTTGCCCCATAACTCCATAACATTCAGTCATAGATAGTCCAAACTATACCTTTTTAGAATCTTTATGATCAGGCAAATAATATGGTATATGTTTCAATATGATTGGTGGATTTTTAAATTTTGACCCCTGTGTAATCCTTCATTGACCCCTCATGGTCCTCAGAGGTCAAATCCAACTTGGCCCCATATCTGAAAATAAACCTTATGGTATGTACTAACTGTGGTGTAAATTTCATGCTTTTATCATAAAATGCACAATTGTTATGGTTATCCACTGCACTAACTGGAACCTTCACTGTCTGCCGATACGATACCAATCCAATATGGAACCCTTTTTCCCTCCAAAACGTCGGATCGGCGAACCCCTACTTATGATTATTGCTGGTGATATTATGAAATTTCGATAAGGACTGCTAACCCGTTAGTGGTACATCCACTGAAGATTCAACATTCATATTTTAGTTTACTGTTCAATAAGGTTTTTTTTTGGGATAAAAACGATGCTATAACTGTACAGCTAACGTTAGCTGGTTTGGCTAACCCTAAGCAACTGTCACTTCCACCGTGGCGAGCTTACCAACGTATTTCACGTTATCTGTGTTATTTATATCGCTTGATTTTTGGTGTCGTTCTGTTTGCTATGCGTTTCGGTATGCTATTAACATCAGCTGGCCCCGTTTCTTCAAACGTCATTGTATCACTAATGCTCCAACGGTTACACAATGGATTGCTAGCATTATTTCGTGTGTATTTTGAGCGTACAGGAGATTTTTGTAACTCCCGTGATGACTGCCCTGCTCGCTTTCATTCATTCTTACCTCGACTAATTTTTCAAGAAAGGGTTTCTCTCAAACAAAGTGCTCGTCAAAGGTGCAACATAGAGCGGTTAGATTGCTAACAATGTTTTAATAGAACTAGGGTTGCAAAAAAGTGTAGTTGTACTTTAAAATGGGTGCTTATATAACTCATCCGTTTAAACTATTTTAAGCCATGAAGTTATGATTAATAAGGGCGTGGTCACTTTGAGTGACAGCTAGTGCCCGGGGCCCAGGGCCCTGCTAGCTAGTGGTCGCTATAGATGGCGTAGACTTGACTGC
Organism: Chatrabus melanurus; assembly: GCA_900302635.1. Classification (NCBI taxonomy): domain Eukaryota; kingdom Metazoa; phylum Chordata; class Actinopteri; order Batrachoidiformes; family Batrachoididae; genus Chatrabus; species Chatrabus melanurus. The sequence continues at coordinate 28,431 of OMMV01234668.1, read as the reverse complement.
GTTTGTCACTTTCTAAGAATTTTATGACGAATACCTGAGATAATGTGGTTTGTTTGTGCGATTAATCGTACAAACAAACCATCTAGGAAGTTTGTGCTCCAATATTTCTACTGAATGAAATTTTAATACTATTTAATTTGTATGTTAGCACCATTAGCACTAATTAGGTATTGATAGTTTGGTGACATTTATTGAGGCAATATGCCACTCATGGTTTTTAATACCCGCACACAAGCCATAAAAACCAAAAAAAAAAATTTTTAATCAATCATCTGAATTCAGGTGACCTAGTTTGTTAGCCTCAGCTAGCTCGGTAACTTTGAGATAGGTGGGCGTGTTCAACCGCCCAGGTCACCCCGGTCTTGCCCACGTTCCACCCCTTTACCCAGGGACCTTTGGCCGGGAGTTGGCGGAGTCGGGCGCTGCCAAGATGAGCCGCCCCCGTTTGCGGTTCAAACCCCGCTCTTCGGTAAATTTGTCCAGGGTTTGTCCAAGATGGGTCAGGACAGACAATAGAACTGTTTTTAGACATTTCTACAGTAGTCTTACACTGCGATTCCAAAAAAAACATCTGCGCACTTACCTTAAAGTCTGTCATTATGACAAGAGTTCATTAACGCTGCTGGAACCGCTTGATGATTTTGATTGCAGAGGGGACGAGGACCGCACTTGTACTTTGTGATTGCTGTTAACATCTTCAACCATTAGCTTGCTTTAACATTTTTATTAAAAAAAAAAAAAAAAAGAATTTTACAAATTTTTTACTTTGTGATAATTTGCCTTTCACTACATGAGTAGTATTTTCATTTGCAGGTACGGCGAAGACCGAAAAGCTGCAGAAATCCACAGAAAAATTCTTGGCTTCAACCTAGGCCATGATTACCAAAATACTTGGGATAAGCACCACCACCAATGGACCTCAAGGCCTATATAGGACTTATGTCTTATTGTTGTTCTTAATAGGAATATTTTGTTAACTTCGGCTGTTTTTCATGGCCTGTTGGTTGGTTTTTAGTTTAGCGGAATAACTCAAAAATGTATTGACCGATTTTCTTGACAATTGGTTGAGGGATGGGCCATGGACCAAGAAAGAATCCCTGGGATTTTGGTGTGGATGCCGTTCCAGGTGCAGATTTGGCATCTTTTATCCTTTTCATCAATACTGAGAGATGAGGCTTTTTTTTTTGTTTTAAAAATTTATTTTTTTATTTTTTGCATTTTTGGTGGTTTCTCTTGATATACTACCACAATAAAAAAACCAGTGGTGGACACAGGTCAGCTAATAACCTAATTAGCTTCCACTAAATTTAGTTCAGTCAGACGACTCACGTTGAGACTCTTTATACAAATTATTCCCCCGAGTTGGAGCCCACAGGTGGATGCTGGGGCGGGGACGTTGATGCAGCAGTCGCAGTGTTCACAGGCAGAGGGGAAAGCTGGGAAATTGCATCTTAAATAACCCTAGGTAGGTAGATTATGAGGGGAGTGAATGTAGAACAAGGCAGCTCGAGTTGTCTGCCAAAACTAGCTCGCTGTTTCGCTCCATTTACAGTGCCGATAAAAAGTATTCACCCCCTTCCCTTAGTCTTTTACATATTTTAATTTCTTTATGCCATTAAGAACACAAAAAAATTCTATATTAAATAAATAACTCTATATTAAAATTTCTAAAATTATCCTCTTTAAACTCAAACTAAAACCTAATCTCTATATCTTGATATAAATGAAACAAAAATATCTAAGCCAAAATGATGGGTTGCATAAGTAACCCTTTAGTATAACACAAGGAAATCAACAGTTTTACAGCCAGTTTTCTTAAGATAAGTCAGGGGAAGAATACATGAACATTTCCAAGTTACTGAATATGTCTTGGACTTCATTCACATCAATTATTAAGAAATACAAACACTATGGTACTCTTTGGTAAACCTGTGTCAAGCAGGCGGTTCTCAAAAATTGAGTGACCGTGCAAGAAGGAGACGAGTGAGGGAAGCCAACAAGACACCCATGACAACTCTGAAGTTATAGGCTTCTCTGGCTGTGATTGGAGAAATTGTTCATAGTACAAGTTTTGCATTTTGCATCACCAGTTCCATCATGGTGGAGTGGAGCAGAGAAGGATGTTCTTAAAAAGAAGACTTGAAAGTTCAGCTAGTTTGCCAGAAGGCACATGGGAGATGCTAGCCTAGATTTGATCTGTTTTGTTGGATGAAAGTCTCTGCTCCACTCCACTATTAAGATGTGAGTGGTGATGTGACAGACAAAAGTTGCACTATGCACAGTTTCTCCAATCACAGCCACAGAAGCCTATAACTTCACCAGAGTTGTCATGGGTGTCTTGTTGGCTTCCCTCACTCGTCTCCTTCTTGCACAGTCACTCAATTTTTGAGAACTGCCTGCTTGACACAGGTTTACCAAAGAGTACCATACTGTTTGTATTTCTTAATAATTGAGGTGAATGAAGTCGGAGACATATTCAATAACTTGGAAATGTTCAGGTATCCATCCCCCGACTTGTCAAAAGAAAACTGGCTGTAAAACTGATGATTTACTTGTGTTATAATAAAGGGTACCATTACTTATGCAACCCATCATTTTGGCTTGGATATTTTTATTTCATTTATATATGATAGAAATGGCTTGCTAAGCTTATCTAAACGGATTCAATAGGCGCTAACAAGCTTACAGTTAATGAGATTTTGCATCGCTAAGCATACATCACGTCTTTCTTTGCTCTGATTGGTTTTATGTCTAGCCAATTCCGTCCAGAGGTATTTTGGTCTATGTCTGTTGGTTACACCCCTTTGGAAACCGAAACAACAACAAAGTGGTTCAGAATCTACTATTCCAGTCACAGTATTGGAAGTTTTGTGGAGATTATCGTCAATCCTGACAAGTCCGATTACGAATCAAATTAAATTTTTATCGATATCTACCCAACTATTCAGCGTAGACCACAAAGACGGAGACAGAAAACAGACCACACAACACGGGGTGTAAGAAGTATATAACCAAGTGTATTCCCTCTGTTAATGTACACATATTTAGAGTCATCTCACTGGAACACTTTACAATAACATTTAGAAAGAACAGGAAGATACTGGGAGGAGTATGTTTGGAATGGAGAAAGAGAAACCAGACAAACGTGGCAGGACGGTGGTTCCATGGAGCCCATCAAATGAAATGGCCGCCATTTTGGCTCGAGCCATATCGTCAATATTTGATATAAAAAAATAGTTCCGGATGGACAGATCGAGGACGGAATAATCGAGGATGCGTGGTTTCATGTCCTTAACCCAAATCACATTTTCTCAATTACGAAAAGAAAATACATAGAAATTTTAGTTTCTTGGAACAATTGTCTTTTTTTTTTCTTCTTGAACAGGAATGATAGCAGGGAAAACACATTTCTCCGAGTAATGGGATGAGAGTCAAATATTTAGACATTTCACAAACTTTTTTTCAGGAGTTTTCTTTTCATGGTACAGTTTTCATTTTTTTTTTTTTAATAGTTGAGGAAATTAGAATACTAGAGTTCTGTTGTACATCTTCCAGGGAACTGCTGTTCATCTCTCTGTTCCGCCCATCCCAAAAAGAAAAAAAAGAAGAAGCTTGGAGTGCCCATTGGCTGCCGTCAGTCCAGTCAGGCTCGAGAGGTTCCAAAGGACAGTCGCTTTTTCCGCTGCGAGGTATCTCTCTTTCTCCAGAGTGGAACTCCAGCAAGGATGAATTCTGAATTTCCCAAAAATGTCTCAGTTCTCCAGAGAAAACAACCAATGGCAAACCAAAGTGGCTGAGTCTCGGAGCAAGGCATTGCGTCAGCCGTACTGTTGATGGTGGTGGTGGGGGGTAGAGGCGCTCTGCGGGGGTTTGGGGAACACCGTTTTGGATGGTAGAACTTGTCTGACCTCAAAAATCCTAATGTCCCTCTTCGCCGCTCACCGATGTGTGCCCGTGTTCGGCGAACTCTCACGTTTTCCGCTCGCTCTTTAATAGGTCCATAGTTTTCTCCAACGTCTATACATATATTTATAATTATATTGAACAGAGTTCTTCTTGTTTGCTGGAGATTTTTTTTTTCTGCGATTAGTAACCATAAGAATGTAACAGTTTCCCTGCTGGCCCGCTAGGGGGCGCTTCGGAGCTTCCCCCACAACACATGACACAGAACTGCTGGAACAAAGAGCGGCCAAAGTGTTTTGGCCTCGACGTTTTGGCGGCTAAACGCACAAATTGGCATCCGTTAATTCGGAGCGGTGGTTATCTCACATAGTTGCTACGTTTTAACGTTAAGGTCATCAGTCATCGTCATATTTTGTTATTTTATTTTTTTTAAACTCCACAAAAAAGTAAAAGTTTCTTTTGCGTTAATGAATACTACATGCTTGAAACACGGCAGAGGATAGGTTGCGTCAGCCGCTGAGCACCGTAGACATGGAGAGAAACAGAGTGCACAAGCCAACGGGAGGAAGAGAGAGATCTGACGGGATTAGCGGTGTCGAGTGTTTGCCGAGGCGGGATTATCGGCGTTTCTGTAAAATGGCAGTATATTGGTTTTACAGACGGATGTCAAATTACTACTTTACCCCCTATCGGAGATTCATGTTGATACTGTCAAAGGCTGATGATCTACACCACAAGCTAGTCTCAGAATGGAGTCCGGACCCCGACACAAATACTGATGGGGCACTGTCCTACAGTACTTAAGATATTAGTCAAGCTAACCCATAAATCATTGTGTAATCAGTACTTGGTACACAGTTGTTGGCACGGTATGTTTAGAGATCCGAGTTTTCCTTAAATCCACATTTTGGCTAATGTTTCTAAACGTCGCATCAATCAAAACGACGTTGAAAGGTGTGAAGAGCCGAAATCAAAGGTAAGTTGCTGCCTCCCTCTGACTAGTAACGTGGTTACCTGACAATACTGCTTTAAAAAATGTGACTTTTTACGTTACGCTAGTTAACTCGCCGGTTCTCTCTCATCCTCTCATTGTCGCTCTTGTCTCGGCCCTCAGTACAGCTGCTGTTTGTCTCTGTGTGTCACGGCATCTCTCCCCTCAGACGTAGTACTCTTTGTCTTTGTTCTTCTTGTTCTTGGTAACTGTCTTGGCAGTGGTTGGCTGTTTCTCCTTCACCAAGGCGCCGTTGCTCTGTGTGGCTGAGTTGCTGATGTAGTTGCGGCTCTGGTCGACTTGATAGGAGCCCTCGTCTCGGTTGCGGTACTTGTACATGGCATAAAGCAGGATGAGGATGCAGAGGGCCGCTGCTGCCACAATGCCCACCACCATTCCCGTAGTGCTGCTTGACTGCTGCACCTCCACGGCGCCCGGGAGGCCTCTCTCAGGAGATGTAGGATCTGGAGTGGGAACATGGGGGAAATTTGGGGGGTAGGTTATTCCTGGGACTCGGCGGTGGCCTGGATCTGATGAAGGGTGGGCCGGCGGCAGCAGCACCTGGTCCCGGGTGTTCATTTTCCCAGCCGGGATGTTGTTGCTGCCGCCGGCGGCCGGTTTGATGCGTGGGCCGAGCTGGTCGGGGTTGGCCGTGGGGGTGGAGGAAAGGGGTGGACGGTGGGAGTTGGGGAAGCGGGAGAAATGTCGGTCACGAGGGTTCTGGACGCCACCCTCAACAGCCGGCGGAGGTGGGAGAACAGTCCTGTCAGTTACCAGGGGTGAATTTTTGTAATAGTCCTCGTCATCTGACTCAGTCATCTCCCCTGAGCCGTACGCCGACACTTCGATGGCCTCCTCACAGTCCTCCTGGTCCAAGGGGCAGGGGGGCCGACCGTTGGGCAAGGGTAGGGACTCTTTGGTGGTTTCGAGCAGGGTGAGGAAAGGGCGGTAGGTGGTGGGGGGTGAAGGGATTACTGGGTAGTGGGTGGCGATGGACGGGGGGTCTAGGGAGTCCACCGTTATTATCGGCAACACTAATTCACCTCCTAGGACAAGAAAGAGACAACGAAGGGAGAAGAGCGTTAAAGACCACGTGAGAGAGGAAGACCCCTCCAGATCAAAAGAAAAACAATTCAGTAAACACAGCAACACCAGTATTAGAACAGCACTAAAACTAACATGAGGTTAGTCATACATGGTTAGTCTTTTCTATTCAAAAGTCAATATGCTAACTGTCTTGCCAACTGAAATACAATACAAGATGGTGTAATAAAATATTCTATCCTACACCTAGTCCTGGCTGATCTGTCATCCTAGACTGCATCAACCTACATGTGATACTGGTTATTTCACTAAAACAAGATAAAAGTAAAGTTACACTGAACAACTTATAATCTACTGCAATACACAGTCTAGTCTTCACTCATGACTTTCTAAGCTCGCCTAGGCTTACTTACTACCCTAAGGCTTAGGTGTTTCTGCTGTGATTGTTGAAATAAGATGCAAACCACGAGGTTCGGGTCACTTACATCAACAAATTGGCCGCATGATTTTTGCATGAAAAAAAAAATTACAAAAAGAAAGCTGTGTAAGATTGTTCTTGGAGAGTGATAGTGATAAACAACTTCCCCCACCCTGTTAAGTTTCCTCGCTTCCCCTTCTTTCACGTCTTTACCCGGTGCAAAATGACCACAATGTACAAAAATATTCTTGAATTATTACACCCCCCACCCCCCACCCCCATTTATTCTCATGAAGAATTGGCTCAGTCCCATTTGCCCCTTTGGGCGCAGTGGTTTCTGTGGCTCATTTCTAATTGGCTTAATCTGTATGCAAACCCATAGGAGAGGCTGCCAAACACTGATGCCCCGAATTTCTATCGCAAACTCTCAACACACACTGGAGTACACTGAGAGACAGAATATTAAACACCACTGCTCATTCTCTTGTATGGCTCCCCCGATGCCCGCTCCCCCTCCCCAACAGATCAACAGTGATGTACGTCTAAACAGCAACCGGCACAAGTTAACAGTTAAAAAGCAATATTTTGCCTGTGCCAGTGAACACCCAGATTCAATACATATTATTTACATTTGTTATCATGGAATTCGTAAAAAGTAGCATTCACTCAGTAGGAATCCTTCCCAGGGACTTTGAACTCAGCAGGGTTTAATTGTCAAACATAACCGGGCTGTTGCTCTGTCTCTTAGCTTAAAGGTTTACGAGGAGCTTAAACCTGTGGCGCTGTGTGATAATTTAGACTGACTCCCATTTTCTCACAAACTGCATCTAAACGTTGTTCTGAAATCACCAAAAATCCACTAGAGGGCACTTTGCCGGCAGCTGTCTGAAAGAATTTTTACTATAAGACCAGCAAACATGAATGAGGTAAATTGCCACCGTAATTCGGGTCAGGCATCCACCATACCGCGGAACCGTCCTGAGTCCTAGACAGCAACCACCCAGGCTACTCGTACGTAGCCATCGATCTGCCACAGCCAGGTGACTCGTGGGCGTCACCTTGGTCTTTTCCAGTTTCTGGGGTCCTCAACACTGAGGCACTTGTGTGTTGGATAATGCCCATCCCCATGGTCAAAATGTTGTTGTTGATATTCCCTCACGACAAAAGTGATACTACTCATCCACTCCAAGTTTCCCTGAGTAACCATTCATTTGATATAAAGTCATTCCAGTGGTACACAAGGATTCTCCAGAGACCTAGTACCAAAGACGTCCAGTCATCGCCTTAGGTCCCTGGATAGCGGCCAAGTCTCACAACCACACAGTAAGACGGGAAACACCAGCACCCTAAAGACTTGAATCTTTGTTCTCTTCTGTCTGGGGACCTCATGACTCCATAAGCTGTTTCCAGGCATCATTAGACCTCAAAGGCTGAGGACTCAGAGACATGAATGTCACTGCCGAGATAAGTGAATGCCTCGACAAGTTCCACACTTTCACCGTACTCAGATATACTTCTGATGAAAGAGTCTGGGAAGTCCCTGAAATGCTGGATCTAAATCTTGATCTAGGACAATTGCAAACGCAGACACTTCGACTCCTCTCTGTTTCTGAAGTGCTGGAATCAGGGTATCCAATGATGACGCAAAGATCACAGCATCGGCTATGAATTCAAGGTCAGTATGCCTTTCCTTATTCTATTGGTACTAAATTTTTTTTTTCCCCTCCACAAATATGACATAAGGTCAAACAATAGGAGTTGGCCTACCAATATGTAGACCTGGGTTTGATTCCCGATCATGCTACCTATCCGTGTCCTTGGACAAGACGCTTCCTCTGCATTGTCCCAGTCAACCCAGCTGTAAATGTATTACCAGACTTGGCTGAGGAACTAACCAGCAATTTTAATGGCATCCATGGAGGAATGTCTCATTCCTCCAGGGGAGTTGTAGGGTCTCAGCCACATGCTATGGAATCCAGGGACAAGCGCCGACACCAATAGGCCTCAGGGTCTATATAGGACTTACTTCTTCTTCACTACAGTACAAACTTAGAATCTTTTCAGTGTAATGTTGCCTATTAATCGAAGAACTTCAATCCATGTTACGTGCATTCTACTTTGCACACAAGAAAATGGACATCTTTTCGACCTGGACAACCTACAACCACCTGCTATCTGGGAAGTCATTTCTCCACTGCAGCTGATATTGACTCTGACATCCAACATTGTTGTACTTTGGACGTTTAAGATGATTTGTTCAAAACCTACACCGGAAGAGGGAGAGAAAGTAAGGAGGTGCTTATCCCTGGAGACCATAGCATGAAATGGATCAGAATCAATCACTCCCCCAGGATGGTTCGCCAGTCCATTGCAGGTTACTCCCAAGCCAATTCTGGTACCCAGTTACAGCTGGGTGGACTGGGACAAGGCAGTTCCTTGTCCAGGAACATAGACGGGGAGCCTGAAGTGGATGCACCTGGAATGGAACCACAGTCTATAGCATGGGTGGGCAACAAGGACCAAGACAGTGCAGGTTTTCCCTACAACTGATCAGGTGGTTTTATTGATGAGCTCCTCCCCTCAACTAAAAGTCCTGATCCTCTTTGTGATCGGTAGCAAGGAAAACCTGCACTGTGTTGGCCTTTCATGGCACACTATTGCCCACCCCTGGTCTATAGGTTGGTATTCCAACTCCTACGACACAAAGCAGTTGTCTTGGGCTCACTTACAGATTTTGCAACCTAGAAGGATTCCATCAGTGCTGTCATCGCAACATCTTGAAGATTACCTGGGGAACTACCAAACCAATCTTAGTGTCCTTGATGAAACCAAGTCCACCAGCATTAAAGCAATCATCCACAAGTGTCAACTTCGAAGGGCAGGAGGCATTTTCTGAATGGATGACATTCCATGTCCGAAGCTTGTCTTTTACTCAAGGAAGGAAAACCATCAAGAGGAGGATGGAAGAAGCACTATAAGGGCATCCTTAAATCAACCTTAACATAACGGGCATTAAAACCCAAGAGAGGACATCCCTCATTCATCAAGGAGTGTCAAACTTCGAACAATCCAGGAGGAATCAAGTGGAAGCACACAGAGTGAGAAGAAAAGCACGAACCCTTCCAATCCAACTGGATTGAGCCATCTTCACGGCAGCAAGATGTGTGCGACCAAGATGCCAATCTTGAGGGATACCCGAGAGTGACTTCAATTTTCCCAGTTGTGTCACAGGTGTAATGTTGGGGAAGAAAAACCGTGATGGTTGACAGAAGAAATACAATTATCAAACGGATTCAAAGTAATACATCCCTTTTGGATAATTGTTACTCTTCTGTGTTCAACTTCTTAATATGATTGTAATGCAGCTCTTCATTGTTAGGAACGATGGATTGCTTATTTCAAGAGGAGTTTGAGAATCAGCAAGTAAATATTAATGGGTGAACCAGAATAAACTGAAACTAAAGGTAATGAGGGAAGGCAGGTTTTTTTTTTTTCTTTTCAGAAAATTGTCACCATCTCATGAAATGGTGCATCCCTGTCTCCTGAAAACAGCCATGTATCTTCTGTAGCCAGGTGTTCTGTGGCTATTCTTTTGGCCTCATGCAGTCAATGGGGTTTTCATTAATGAGGTGAAAAATCCTCCACAAAACCGTCGTGTTGCAGCTGACACTCCCTCATAATGCATGCCTCACCTAAAGGTCTGTTTCCACCGCCAGAATTCAACCTACTTCCCAAATGTCACAAACATTTTCAGGAATGATCCCGTAATTGGCCTTTTCAGCCGTTGTGTCTCCATTGTGGTGAAGCCCCATGGGGCCTAGTTTCAGCAGCAACATAGATTGCCTTATTTCTCCTCGAGGACTCGAATCCTTGCTGGACCTCGTCTGTCGAGAAGAAAGCCAACAATGGCTGTACCTCCTCGTTGGTCCATCTGTTCTGCTCTTGCTCTCGTTTTGCTAGCACGGCTTGGCAATTTTTATTGTCTTCTCCCGCATGAGTTAACAACCAATCAACATCGAGCCCCACCCAACGGTTTTTCAGGGTCAGTCAGAAGTACCTACCTATGGAACAGGGACTTATCTCGCCCTGAAAAAAAAATCCCTGAAAAGTCACTTTTCAGGGATTGAGGTGGAGACATGTGCAAAGGTGTCGGATCCCCGAAAATGGCCCATGAGTTCCTGCAGTGGAAACGGGCTTTAATTTTCCCAAAGTAACAGCTAATTTGACAAACATTCATTCCATCGATACCCAAGGATTCTCTGAGGTCGAGCTTCAAAGATGTTCGATCATCTTCTTTGGTCCAGGTCTCATAACCATGGAGTAAAGCCAGAAGCACCAGGAATCTAAAGACTTGGACATTTGCCCTCCTGCAAAGGTATAACGGGCATGACCATGTCCAACAACCTCGTGACTCCATAAGCCCTGCAAGAGCTTTTGACCTCGTTGGGTGAACGTATGGATACAAGAATATCACTGCCACGGTAAGAAAATCTCTCAATAAAACTCCAACACTCTCGCCCCTACTGATGGCTGAATCCAAGAAGTTGTTGAAAGCCTGGAAGTTGGTCTTGATTCGGGACACTCTCAAGCCCTTTTGGACTTAAACATCGAAACATCATGAAAGTGCGAACGTGGCTTAAAGTTTAAGTTCTCTGTCTTACAACCCTAGTCATATTAAAGCATTGCTAGCAATCAAGACTGAGTGCTTTATTCACCTTTGGACGAGTGGGTCAAATGCAAGAATTCTCTTGAGTGAATGGGGCATTCATCCCAGAAGTGACAGAAATCTACCATACACTCCAAATAGCAACACAATAATGCTGGCTACCTACTCTGTAATCATCCGCACAGTGACACAATGACATTTTAGGAAATATGGCCAGCTATTTTTTCCGAATATACTAGTTTATATCAACCTATCTTCAGTCAGTTTTTTGGGGCACGGGTGGCCTTTGGAACCCGGACCTTCTTGTGGTGAAGGCTAACCAAGAATGCATTAATAACTACACTATGATATTTGAAGACTTTAAAAAAAAAAAAGGCTTGAGTTCATTTAGAGCTCTACTGCCAATGCTCCATCTTTTGATACATTTCCTTTTCAACAATTTGTGGAAAAATGGATTTCTCTCATACGACATAATTGTCAGACTTGTCCTTCGATATTTGGTCTTCGGACACCTGGCGACGTTAGCTTGTTGAAAACGTGTATAATAGGACCCCTTTTCATTATGTTACAAGACTTTTTTTTTTTACATGTAATTTATGTTCGTGTATTCGTGTTCCACACGGCCGTCACGCAACAAATCTTCAGACTCGGCACGTGGCAGACTTCACACGTAGCTGAGGTTTAAACCCCCGGACAAACGGTTTAGCCGCACCTCAGCTAAGCTAAGTGACAGAGCAACAACCCTTCTCGGAGAAAGCTAACAGAACAAAGCAGAATATTAGTAACAGTTTAAACACTGCATTTGTCATGACAGCAACTGTGTGTGTTACAATTAAGGAAACAAAAAAAAAACATGTCAGGGAGGAGGAAAATGGGAGGTAAAGCAAGACATGGCTAAAGAAATGCTAACACCAGTAGCATAAAATCACGACGGTCTCTCTTTGTTTGTTTGATGAGGTAAATTAGTGCGACTCATTGGGAGGCGGATTGAATCGATTCGGGAATCATGAGGGGAAACGCAAAGGGAGGTTTTGGGATGAGGTCAATTCCCGCCGTGGTCGAGGCCCCGTCCCAAACTTTGCCAGCTACGGCGCACATTTTAATTCAAAGTATGGCGAGCGGCAAATTATCTTGAAAAGCCGTTAAACATCACAAAACATTTCAGAGAAACAGGCCTTACATGGTAGAATATCATCTGTCAAGGATAAGCATTAATTCTTCAAACCTGCCGCTAAACATCTTATTTCAGTACATTGTTGGAAAGCCTAGTTGCCATGGCAATGCTTAAGCTAGTTCTCAGTTTGCTTTTCTGCGTTTGAGGGCTGCGTTTCACCTTGAAGTTCTGAGAGGGCCGCAGAGCGAGGCGGTAAATTTCGGGAATAAAGAAGGTCTGCGCTCATTTGGAAGAAGACTAAGAAGTAAGTCGAAGGAGGGCAATTAAAAACCTGCTCGGAACCTCGCTGTGTCATTTAAAGTTTTATATCCGCTGCTTCTCTGCGAGGACACCCATCTGCTGCGTGTCCTGCTTACCGAGCGCGAGTGATGATGCTCGTGAATTTCAACGAAACATAAATTATGTGTTATTACAGTAAAGCATTTTCATCTGATATCTAGAGAATGAAGTCATAACACCATAGATGTATCGAGAGGAGTTTATATCAATTTAAAATCCTGAAGAAGTCTTCTAGACACAATGATGCCAGAAACGAGGGTTTTTGAAACATTTGAAACTGTTTCAAACACAGCAAATTGCTTCATAAAATGATTAATCTTTTGTCAAAGTGCTTAAAACGGTAAATGAAACAATTGCTTCATTGCAGCTCTAAATAGTAATTAAACCAACTGCTTCATAAAACGATTCACTGGTTTGAATGTCTCAAAACTATACAGTTGTTTAAATCAATGAAATACTGTTTCAAAATACTTCAAACATTAAAAAAACAAATTAGTAAATAAATGAATCGCTTCATAAAAATATTCGATTTGTCAAGATGCTCAAAACAATAAATTAACAATTGCTTCGGTGACTAGTCAATATTCTGAAGGCCCATTGGGCCGAAAATTGTTTAAAAAAACCCAAAAAAAACAAACAACCTAACCCTTTCCCATGTTTTTGGTCTTATTTTAGCATACTTCAAAGCTATAAAAATAATAAAATATTTACATATTTTGGGTTTTACTATATATCTCAAAACATTTATCAATACTAAGCTTGTATTTGTTACAATTTTCCAATATTTAAATAATTTTACAGTTATTCTAAACATGAGATACCTTATAAGATGGGTCCCTTAAAAGTAACTTAGGCCTAATTTTCGGACCAATGGACCTTCCGGACCTTTGGACCTAATGACCCGTCCCCAATTGCTTCAGGTATTGATTTACTGTTTCAAAAAGCTTGAGATAGTAAATAACCCAACTGCTTCACAAAATGCACTTTTTTTTTTTGAAATGTTCAAGAAAATAAATGAAAGCGTTGCTTTAGACCGTTTCAAAATGCTTGAAATGTGAACGAGCCAATTGCAACAGAGAATGAATCACTGCTTCAAAATGCTTGAAACAGTAAATAAGTCATTTGTTTCTTAATTTGGTTAAGTTTTTCAAAATGCTCGAAACAGGAAATTAAACAATTCATTCAGAAAATAATTCACTTTTTTAAAAAGCTCAAACAAAACAAGAAATGAAACCGTTAGATAATCAATTACTCGTTTAAAATGCTTGAAACAGTAACTGAAACAACTGCATCCCAAAATGGGTCGCTTTTTCAAAATGGTCAAAAAGAGTGAATGATTCAAGGAATGAACGTTTCAAGAAACTCAAACCAGTAAACCAGTTGTGCTCAAAACAACAAATAAAACAATTGCTTCAGAAAAGAAAATTGTTCTGAAATACTCCAAATATAATGAAATGCTTCAAAAAAAGATTCAATGTTTTGGAACATTTGAAACGTGAAAATAATAATAATATAATAAATAAACACCAAATGCAACAATTTTCATAAATTGACTGTTTCAAAAGAAAAATCCCTGGTTACGCCTACGTATAACGCATTACTTGAAAATATAATCATTTAATGGTGCTTTTGATTAAATTAGATATTCAGGAGGGGAAATTAAAAAAAGTGTTGAATAAAAGTACAGGATTATTCCAAACAAACGAGCCACGCCACTCTGCTTTACTCTCAGTACCTTTGGGAGATCCAAAACCTGGAGGTCATATAGCAAAATCCCAAGACAGAGGATCCTCAAAACAGCAATGAACCTCAGCCCTCAAGCGCAGTCAGTTGATGAACCAACCATGTTGTCATGTCTTTTTTTTTTTTTGTGCCATCCAATTGCTCCAATCAATGACATCTCGTGGCCCTCCCGTTCCCGGTGTTTCCCCTGTATGCAGCGCTCGTTGTTCAGTTCCGCGACACAACGTGTCGCTGACATGTCCGCGTTTAGAGACTTGCTCTGCTGAAAGCTGCCAAGAACCAACAACAAATGGGACATAAAAAGATACTGTGGGTTTATTTAATTGTTAATTAAACACAGAAAGTATTTATTAAATACCTCCATCAAGGATGGTATGTTTTTAAAATTGTGTTAGCCAAGCAGCAACCTACGGTGCTGAAAAATTAAGCCAATGCGGAAGTCAAAAAAAAACCTGCAGTTCCACGAATGACCACTTGAGGCCAGCTTCAAAAGTGAACCCCGTGTTAAAATGTCCAAATTTACAGCAGAAATAAATGTTTACAGCCTGGTACAAAAAAGGGTTTGGTTTCTATAGCTCGTTTCTCCGTTAATGACAACTGTACGGGGGTGAATTATTTTCATGTGTTTTTTTTTAAGCCATAAAGTTATGAATAATTAGGGGTGTCGTCAAGTTGAGTGACAGCTAGTGTGCCAGGTCTGGCTGCTAGCAGTTGCCGCTAGCTGCTTTGGACTTGACTGCGTTTGTCCTTTCTGAGCATTTTATTACAAATATTTCAGATAATATGGTTTGTTGTGCAGCTAACTGTACTAATGCACCTAAGAAGTCTGTGTTGAGTGAAATTTTAACATTATGTAATTTGTATGTTGGCGCCATTAGCACTAATTACAGGTATTGATAGCTTGGCACCGTTAGCTACATTGATGGTGCCACATTTATTGAAGCAATAAGGCGGTCATAGTTTTTAGTAGTCACACACGAGCCAGCCATTATAAAACCCACCACCCATTCCGCAAAAATATGCGTTAATCAAACACTCGAACCAAGTTACATAGCCTGTTAGCCTTAGCTAGTTGAGTAACTATGAGATGGGTCGCATTAAAGGAAACACTAACCGCAGTGAGCATTAACATATGTGGTCACTCTAACCATGGATATTGCTAATAGGTCATGTGACCACTGTGGTTGCAAGCCCACATATGGTAATGCGAACTGCCAATAGCATTTTCTTCAATACGGCACCGCACCATATCAACATAACAATATCATCATATTCCCCAAAAAGTAAGTATAAGGTTTTCAAAAGTCAGGCACTGTTTGATTCCTTGGATTAAGCTGAGATTAGTGCACCCTAGTCCATCGAATTCTCCCATACAAGATTTTCCACCATATTGGATTTTATGGAAAAGACTTAAAAATTTTCACAGGCCACAAATTTTTAGAGTTGCTCTTCAGACCAAGCTTCACAATTGTTATCTACATGGTTGTTTGATTTTTCAAAGCGTTCGTCCGTCACAGCCACTCGCCTTGCGGCGACTATGTTGTGATTTGGCCCTATATAAATTGAATTGAATCGAATTTGGCGGCGAAGCCAGCAAGTTATGTTCGGTCATATCTCAGCAATGCTTTGATGTATCAAAACCAAACTTGGTACAAAACCTTTGGACCCCATTGTGAGGAAGCCCCCCCCCCCCCAAAATGGTGTGATTTAACCTCTAGGGGGTGCTGCTTCTGGCGGGGGATGCTCAGCCACATGTTGCCTTGTTATACCATTAACCTTGATGGATTAAGCAAACTATGGTTATGGCTAAAATCAAATCTTAGTTGTAGCACAAGTTACTATTGGTGATTTGCATTTGATATGCACAACATTTCAGGAAAGGCTACAAGTCGGCTGTCTTCGTCAAGTCTGGGAGCATGCACTGCTGCCGCGTGTCGCCGCATCCACCACACCACGGAACCATCCGTTGCCCCAGAAGGCAACCACCCAGGCAGGCGACTGATCTATCCCCATCCTTTGAAGGTAACCATCTATCTGCAGCAGCCAGTTGAAACATAGGCATGCTCTTGGCCTTCTCCAGCAGCTGCGGTCATCAACACTGAGGCACCTGCATGCTGGATCATGCCCAGAGAAACATGCCACATGTCCAAAATGTCGTAACTGATGCTCCTTATCTGAGTTTCCCAAAGGAACCGCTCGTTTGACACAAAGTCATTCGAGTGGTCCCCAAGAGACCTAGTACCAAAGACACGAGTCGTTGCCTTTGGTCTCTGGATAGCATCCAAGTCTCACAACCATACAGTAAGACAGGGAGCCCAGGACCCTAAAGAGTTGGTCCTTTGTTCTCCTGCAAAGATATTGGCATCGGCAAACACCTCTGTCCAGCGACCTCATGACTCCATAAACTCTTCCCAGGCGTCTTCCGATCGCAACGTCCAAGGACTCTGTCACTGCCAAGATAAGTGAATGTCTCTACAAGTTCAAAACTTTCGCCGCATACAGATACACGTCTGATGGCCGAGTCCAGGAAGTCATTGAAAGCCTAGACCTTAGCCTTGATCCAGGACAATTGCAGACCCAGATACTCCGATTCCTCATTCAGCTTCTCGTGTGCTGAAATCTGAGTATCCTTTGATTCCACAAGGATCACAGCATTGTCTGCCAAGTCAAGATCAGTAAACCTTTCCTCCCCATCTTGGGGTCCACCAGGATTAAAAAAAAAAAAATGCTAGCATACTTATACCATATGGTATGGTATTGATGATTTTGTTGTCGCCAGGTGACAACTACATAAATAGAGATCAAACATGTATGCAACAAACAAGGAAACAAAATGTATACATCCAGGGTCTACATAGACCCAAAGGTGTACTGATGAGGGTCAGTGCCGGAGTATTTTCTTTATGCGCGCCACAGAGTGCCCTTCTAGTTCTATTTCATGTCGACTCTGAAATTAAGCCTTCAAAAATGGCATCATTTAACCATCAAAGTGAGGGCGACTCAGGCATGTTCAACTTGATCGATTGAGTCAGACTCCATTGATTTGATGCCGTGGAGCCATGTTTTAGCCAGATGATGAAATTTCTTCTTTATCTTTACTCACACGCCACTGCCGGCATGAATCATTGCTTTCTATTTACAGAAAATGAGAAAAGGGCAGATGGATGCTGATGCATCTACGTCTGCCTCACGACGAACGTTAGTTATTGTTCCGATCACGTCGCCTCGCTTGCATCCATTTGAAATATTTAGAGCAAGAAAAAAAAAAAAGAAAGAAAAGAAAGAAAAGGTTGTTTGCCATTTCGGCATGAGCTTCCATTAAGCGACAAATGGAAAATCCGGCAGCTGGTCCGAGCGTACATTTGTCTCCTCGCGTGCGGCGATTGGTACAATTACAGCCGTATAACGAAAAACCTTTCTCCGTCTATATGAACTGTTTAGAAATGCTCCGGCTGTTGCGCCGAGGCCAAGTGATTTATTTAGACACAAAGGCATGATGCCCTGCACAGCGAGTCACATATCAGCAGGAGTCAAAGTC
>OMMV01234666.1:13694-27486 GCA_900302635.1 Chatrabus melanurus | reverse complement strand
TTGACCTGCTGTTGCCTTTCTATCATCTCGAACCAGTCTGCCCATTCTCCTCTGACCTTTGACATCAACAAGGCAATTTCGTCCACACAACTGCTGCTCAGTGGATATCTTCTCTATTTCAGACCATTCTCTGTAAACCCTAGAGATGGTTGTGTGTGAAAATCCCAGTTGATCAGCAGTTTCTGAAATACTCAGACCAGCCCATCTGACACCAACAACCATGCCACGTTCAAAGTCACTTCAATCACCTTTCTTCCCCATTCTGATGCTCGGTTTGAACTTCAGCAAGTCGTCTTTACCACCTCTAGATGCCTAAATGCATTGAGTTGCTGCCATGTGATTGGCTGATTAGCTATTTGTGTTAACAAGCAAATGAACAGGTGTACCTAATAAAGTGGCCGGTGAGTGTACATGTAAAATTTATCGTGTGGAAACTTTGCAGGACCCTCCCAGAGCTGTACATTGGGAGACTCGGCTGCATGTCACAAGTCAAAAACCAGACAAATTACTTGCAAACTTAATGTCGATAGAGCTGGGTGCCTGTTCACTGCATGAAAATTTGTTCTCGTTTGGTGGGTGGGGCACGAGTTTTAAAAAAATCTAGCAGTTCACATATATGTTTAAACATTGAGACCAAAGTCTTGTTTGCTGGTAACATGCCAAACACACACTAGTGCAAAACCCGCTGTGGTTCAGTAATCGGCTCTGTGCGTCTCCAGGCGTGGTGCTGTGCAAACGATCCGACACACTGCAGTGTGTCAAAGGGCTCATGATAAAAGTTTAACCATGGTAACAAAGAAACGGCGCTGCATCCGCCCACAATCAGCTTTTTTCCTACCTTTGCTTAACTTTGGTTTGACTTCATATTTACATTTGTCTGGGGGCAGGGAGTCATTTATTACATCATTTTTGGTGTGTAAAGCTATTGCTACCATATTCAACAAATATATTTTTTTATATACAGTGTATGTGTACCTCCAACGGCATGCAGAATAGCTTCTGTAGCACAGGTGTCCCACTTCTTGCATCCTGGACTAGCAAAGACGTAAGCGGACGCCTTCCCTTCAATCAGCTGGATGATCTGCAGAGACATGGTTTGATAAGGAGACACCTGTCAGCGACCGCAGCCTCTGCACGGTGCATCAGTGCCTTACACGTTAAATATCTTTGCGCCGTGCATTCCAGGTTCCCCGCCCACGAGGAATGTGCACTCTGAAGTATGTGTGCACAGCAGGTGAGTTTTAGTGAACATAGTACTTTGGTACGAAACTTTCAAACTCAATATTTCCAGCTCCAAGCATTTCATAAAACCAACCAAGTGTCTAAAACCAGAAGCAGCGTCACGCCCCGCATTATTACTTCGTCAATATACAACAACGTCTCTGTGCGCTAAACATCAAGTGTCTATCATAAGTAGTTCCTGAGATATTCAAAAAGAATGTTACCCTAGCAACCAAATTGACATATCATGAAAACTCTTCCAAAGACCTTTCATATGAGCCAAACATCAAGTGTCAATCGTAAGTAGTTGCTGAGATATAACAGGCGGCCAGACATGGAGTCGGGCTCCTTGTGGAGTACCACGAGGTGGTCTGTCCATTAGATGGGACATCCCACAACAAGGAGGACCTGCTTGCCCAAACACCTCTGGAGTCAGTGACCAAAACCTATCAGATTACAAGATTTTGTTGATTGTAGATGAACAACAATGGAGTCCAGCAAAAGCGGACAAACTGGTGGATGGGACAGACGGCAGTAAGAAAGACAAGTGAACGTGTGCTCAGAACACACTGCTACAACATTACAATGTAGCTGAAGATGTTGACCTAAAACTGGACGTGTTAAATAACGTAACGGTCACAAAGTTGATCCTGATGTATCCAAACTGGCTCGGCGAGGTCCCCGGAGCTTTTGATGGGTGGCACGGTAAACGGGCATGTTTGCGGTTCAAAATTAATTTCACTGTTTTAAGTATCGGCAGTAAATATATAAATGTCATAATCTGAACCAATAGTAATGAGGAATGGAGGGATTTTAACCGGCACCCGTAATGAAAAGAAACAGTCTGAGCTTCAGAAGTTCTGGAAATCATTCAATTCCACCATCGCACAAAGACTACTTTTGTTTTGGAGACTAGCATTAAAAAAAAAAAAAGCACCCTCAAGCTGCGTCAGATCAACACTTAGTACAAAGTTAACTTTATTTGTAAGAGCCTTCTTCTACAGACACACTTGGCCACAAAGCTTACATCGCATGACCTGTGGGCAGAGGCGCTGAAGTGACCTTTTTGTCTAAATATTTGTTGATTTATTGCCATCGCATTATTGAACAGTGATGACGCACGTCCCAGATGTTTCTCATATCGTGCAGACCGTGCCTTCATTACTATGAACAGGTGCCGAGTATTTAAAGTCATTCACCTTCATCGCCTCTACTCCTTGGAGCTGCTCCATTCTGCCGCACTCACTTTCATTCCCCTTCTCTCCAGGGCATACCTCCCCCTCCCCAGGCTCGCCTCAACCTGCTCCCCACTCACTACAGATCAAGATGTCATCTGCAAACATCCAGCAACCTGTCCCGTCACACTTTAAAGAAAGGGCTCGATGCTTGAAGCAATCCCACTTACACCGGGAACCTGTTCGTTATTCCTTCCACACACCTCACCTCTTCTCCTTTCGGCTGCTCCCGTTAGGGGTCCGTCTCCATCTCACCCTGTCCTCTGCATCTTCCTCTGTCACACCAGCCACCTGCAGGTCCTCCCTCACCACATCCACAAACCTTTCCACACAGCCACATGGGGTGTCCAGCCAATACATTCCGAGTGCCGCTGCCAAGCCCGGATAAAATGAGTTGGGTTGCGTCGGGAAGGGCATCCGGCGGAAAATTTGCCAAACCAAACATGCAGATCACAAATTGAATTTCCACACACCTCACCCATATCCTGCACCACAAATCCACAAACACACAAGGCGGCAACTCCTGGCCTTCAGCAGTCCAGGCATGCAGCGCTCTTTCCTGACATGTCATTGGTTCACACACACAGTTAGAATCTGGTACTGCATTTTATTTGTGCAACTTAAAAGTTCAGGCTAGTCTTCCAGATTTTTGGCCCATTCCTCTGGACAGGCCTTGCCCTGATGTGGGTTTTTTTTCCCCCTTTCAGGTCCATTCACAAATTTTCTCTGGGATTCTGCTCAGGGCTATGGGATGATTCCAACACATTCGCTTTGTCTGCATTAAGTCATGAGTGCGGAGGTGTTTTTGGGAATGTTGTCCTGTCTGAAGGCCCCCATTGTCACTAAGTTTTAGCTTTTTGTTTGAGAATTTCCAGATGCTGCCAATTATTTTAAAGAGTCCGCCAGTCCCTTTTCCACTAAAACACCCCCACATCATGATGCAACGCTGCCGTCACACCCACAAGACCTCTGGTGTGGAACAAAGGAGAAACCCGACTTGTGGAGATCATTGATTTCCTCCAGTTGCCTTGATTGAATGATTTTGCTTTTACCATCCTCCCAAATGCTGGAAGACAATAGTTTGACAGCTCGGCCTTTAAATGTGTGCCCCAAATATCCCCTAATTATGAACATGAATAAATAAATCTATTGCAAACTTTATTTCTGAGTACCTTTATACAGAAATGATGCAGACATTCCAGTTGACTGAACTGTTTGGTGGAATTAGAGAAAGTTGTGTATAAAAGTTTTTAGCCGAGGTGTATGTAAACTTATGACTTCAACTGCACAGTACCTTGTTTCCTGCTCCGCCCACTCTTATAACTTCATGAGGTTCCATGGCGTCTATGCAGTCCGTTACAAGCTTGTTGCTATGGGATCGTGTGGTGGTGATAATTCGTCTTTCCCCTGGAACTTCCTGCGG
This sequence comes from Chatrabus melanurus, assembly GCA_900302635.1. Taxonomy (NCBI): domain Eukaryota; kingdom Metazoa; phylum Chordata; class Actinopteri; order Batrachoidiformes; family Batrachoididae; genus Chatrabus; species Chatrabus melanurus. The sequence continues at coordinate 23,607 of OMMV01234666.1, read as the reverse complement.
CTGAACTCCAAACACACCCATTCCCAGCATTCCCCACATGGTTCTCCCCAGTTTGGCTCCTGCTCCAAGCTGACGGGGCAAAGTTTAAGGTCAAATAAAGGGTCCCGGTGCAACTTTTGTCTGTGACATCACCACTTCTACAGCCTCATGGAGTGACACAGGAAAACCACTGAGGTCCTCTGGGTAAAGTCCTCAGTTTGCTCTCGGCGTGCAGGTCAGCGCCTTGACACTGGTGTGTGTGTGAGTGTGAATATGAGGTATCGTAAAGTCTTTTGAGCATCTGCATCAGAAGGAAAAGCACAATTTAAATGCAGTTCATTTTCTTCAATGTGAAATTTCAGATACAGTTTGCCAATAGGCACGTAGGAAACGTGAGCCTAGATTTGATGCGTTTTCTTGCACTAGCATCCTTCTCTGCTCCACTCCATCATGAAGCTGTGGCTGGTGATGCAACGGGCAAAAGTTGGACTATCCCCAGCTTCAACAATTACATGCACAAAAGCCTATAACTCCGTCAGAGTTGTCTGGGTGTCTTGGTGGCTTCCCTCACCCATGTCCTTTTTGCGCAGGCACTCAGTTTTTGAGCTCTGCCTACTCCAGACAGATTTACCACACAGTGCCATAGTTTGTGTTCATTTCAACTCTATTGTGGTGATTTACAGAGGCAAAATTACAAAAATGATCTCTGTCCAAATACTTCTGGACCAGGCTGGAGTTTGGTTTCTACCTGGTAGTTGTAGAAAGGCTGGTTAATGACGCCTGCAATTGCTCTTCCTCCATGTGCGATGCCGATTAGCACAGTGACGTTATCCAGGAGCCCTGAGGGCAGAAAGTAGCCGCGGGTTATTTGGACGCCACTTAAAGCCAAACGTTTGACTGCGGTTTAAATCATCGGAGGCGAGACAGAAGGAACAGGACAACAACACGTTATGGAGTAAGAATCGACAGTACTGTCCAGACACTCCGTGACCCGTACAGAGAGCTGTGCGGGGAGGCCGACACGTGTCCCACTCTTTGTCTCGTGTGCGAGCTTCATTACGAGGACGGAGAAACTTCAGTGCTGGCGGCAGCGGAAACGGAGCGGGAGAGACAGGACAGCAGACGGAGACATGAAGAAGGGAGAGAAAAGGACACGAGTGAAGCAGCCAGAAATCAGCCCCAAAAGTGATCGGCGGACAAATAACAAGAACACGAGAATAAAAGTGAAACAAGGATCACAATAAAAGACATGCAGGCGGCGGCTCGATACCGCAGTCGCCAGTCTGTGTTAACGGGCGTTCATATGATGAAGTGATGAATCTACACACAGTGATTACGTTACCATGAACACACATCAAGATTTAAACACCGCCTCCCGTCTTCATTTAGAAAGTCAACACAGTGTAAGGGGCATGACGCAAAAATGTACAATATTGTATCTCAAATCATTCAAAGAACATGTTGCCTTCTGTAAACTGACCCTATAATGTGCCTTAAGCCGTGTTCCAATACAGGAAAATAAATAACTTATTAACCACCGTCATACTGGTGCACTTTGCACAGTTATGAGCTTTACATTAAATGACATTTAATTAGGAACCGACCGTTTTCACTGAGGTCGATCATGATGCAATAAAAGTTTAAAAGAATGCAAACACTGCTATTTTCTTATTCGACAAAATGCTTTTAAAGTAATAGTAACCAACTTACAAAAATTGTTATAAAAACTAGTAATTATTTATTGTGTTACATGTTGACAAATATCACATCTATATTGTGCCAGACAAACAGTTACGATGTATTTAGGTCCACATATACGCAACAAAAATAGAAATTCAACACTTTTGTTTTCGCTCCCATTTTTCGTGAGTTGAAGAAAAAGCTCTAAGGTTTCTTCTGTGCACACAACAGGCTTATTTCTGTAAGATTTTGTTCAAAAATGTGTTAAAATCCGTGTTAGTGAGCACTTCACCTGTTGCACGATCAACCCTCCACCCGGCAGGTGTGGCATATCAAGATGCTGATTAAACAGCATGATTATTGCTCCCAATGAAAGCCTCCTCTAAAAGGTGCAGCTGATCTTTGTGGGTGAAGAAGACGGCTGTGGAGGACCAGTGACGCCTCCACAGACGGGTACACGTGGTCTGCGGTTTGAGGCCAGTTGAATGAAGGGCTGCTTGATCATCTTCTTTCGGCTGATCCTATACAGGATATAGTCCACCTGTGTGCACCTTCCTCCACTCTTATACGTCACCCTGTGCGCCTCCTTAAATAAATATTCACCATGTCCATTTCCATCCTTTTTACAAAGTCTGCCCTTCCACGTTCCTCTCCTTGATACCATATCTACCCATTACTTCCTCATCACCTCTGACTGAAGGGCTGCTTGATAATGGCAAAAAACATAATCACAATTATTTTTGGCCTAAACTGAAATCATGATTATTTAACACAAGTACTCTGACTTTTGAAACATTCTCCATTTATTGAACATAATTTTTTTTTAACTTGCATTTTAACTGTTGATTTTCTTTAAATATAACATCATTGAACTGAAAAAAAAAAATTCAAGTTAAATATAACTTCCAGCCAACCCATAAATGGGTAAAGAAGTGGAGCAGGAGTGATATTGTGATGACCTGGGTGGGATGAATGAGGCCTGAAGATGCTCCCATATCATAGTTGACAAGCAATTTACGGCTGACAGGCGAACTTTAGTTTGCGTGTTTGATTAATGCATATTTTTGCAGACTGGGCGGTGGGTTTCATAATGGGTGGTTTGCGTGAGGGTATTAAAAATTATGACTGCCATATTGATTCAGCAACCGTGGCACCATCAGTCGAGCTATTGATGGGTGGGTGACCAAGCTATTGATACCTGCAAATTAAAGCCAACAGTGCCAACATACAAATTAAATATTAAAATGTCCCTGAATGGAAATACTGAAGCACCGAGTTCTTAGATGGTCCGTTAGTACAGTTAACCACACGGCAAGCCATATTATCGCAGATATTCGTAATAAAATGCTCAGAAAAGACAAACATGGTCAGGTCCACAGCAGCTAGCGGACACCCACTAGCCTAGCAGAGGCTGCTGCTAGCAGCGGCCGTCTGCACACGGCACACGCACACACACCGGAGGTTGTTGCTTGGACTTATGACACATGGCAAAAGGACTGAATGTGGCAAAACAATTATTTCATCTCAATTACTTAATTTTCATAATGGTTGAAAGCCAAAATTGTAACTGAAATTACAATGTGATTAACCTCCCAGCCGTAGCTGAATGTACTGCCAAATTCTCGGAAAACATGTTGGAGGCAGGTTATGGCGGTGAAACGAACATTCAGTTCACAGGCAACAACTCTGGTGAACATTCCTGCAGTCAGCATGCCAAGTGCACGCTCACCTCAAAACTTGTGGCGTTGTGTTTTGTGAGAAAACTGCACATTTTTCCGACTGTGTGGCCTTTTATTGTGACCACAGCTGTGCAATAATCATGCTGTTTAATCAGCATCTTGACATGCCACACCTGCCCGGCGGATGGATTATTTTGGCAAAGGTGAAGTGCTCACTACGGATTCTAACAAATATGTGAACAAACTTTTTACAGAAATAAGCCTTATGTGTGCACGGACGGAATCTCAGATCTTTTAGTTCAACTCATGGAAAATGGGAGCGAAAACAAAAGTGGTGCATTTATATTGTTGTTGAGTATATATTTGAACAATAGTTTTTGTTGCCATCACTGCATGCTAGAGTTGAAAGCAAACAATGAATGTGAGCCATAAGCTGAGATCAAGGTCATCAAGGGCAAAGACACACAATTTGCATTCTTTATTCTATTTCACTTCCCTTATTTAAAACAGTCCCAGATGTGTAATTTGCATATTTTTCCAAAAGAAAACATTTCAAGTTAGAGTCTCTCGTGTGCGTTTTGTTGAGTTCATGCCAGGATCGCAGTCTATTTAACAATATCTTTCTCTGACAAGCAACAGGCAAAAGTCGCTACATACGCAGTCTCTGATCTCTTTCACTGAAGCTTGTAAGTTGTCACAGGTGCCTTGGTGGCTTCCCTCACTACTCTCCTCCATGCACAGCCATGCAGATTTCACTGTGCCAAACTCTTTACATTTCTTTAATACTGATATGAATGGACTCCACATCGAATGTAACCCCTGGACTCTAGACCTTTTATCTGTTGACTTGTCAATTTAAAAAGGAAGTGTCACATTATTGGATAAGAAACAGCTGATGGATCAAGTGTCCAATTACTTTTGGTCCCATACAAATCAGAGACTACTCTGTACTGTGGAGTCATATTTACTTTCAACTCTAGTATACTGTGACCACACGGCTACATCTAATTCTGTCTGTGTGTAAATATAACGCTTTGTGCCTGACGGTATCACATCTGGGCGATTCTTTAACCAGGAGGCAAATTACAGGTTCCACAAATTATAAAAATAAATTCTTCAGAATGTTTTAATTTCTGTTGCATAATCAAACTAGAGAACGGGATTTCAAAACCAACAAAAGCCATTTTTGACATTTTAAACTTTTTATAAGTAACATGTAATGGAGTTGACTGTAACGGAGGTGATGATGTCAGCTGTTCAGCCTTCCAAACGGCCACATGGTAATTCATTGGATTGAAAGTTATGTTGCATTTATGAGTGATCTACAAGCCATATCTAATCCATATTATATTTATTAAATCCTCTGATAAATAATTTGTCAGAGGGAGGAACAGAGGTGATGGAAAATAAAGCTACTTACTGATTTTTGGTTGTTTTTCTTCAGAAAATTTACACGTTTTGACATTAATCCTGTCCACCATCTTTCTCTCCACCAGATGTAACAAGACGTCTGATTGGTTCACTCAGTAACTCAGCTGGCTACAAATAGAGGGCAGCAAAGCCCAAATGTAACGGAGTTGACCACAATTCTAGGACTAACATTTTGAGCTCACTTGTGAAAAATGTAACGACTTTTGGAGCCTGGAACTTTTATAGATAATAATTTAAACACAACTCAAAGCATAAACAACAATAATAAGGCAAATTACCAATTATTCTGTCAGAAAACAATAATTATCATCAGCATGCCTTTAATTAGCACATCTAATTTTGTGTGTTCATCTCAAATCAATTTGAATCAATTTTGAAATAATACATTAATTTTACCGCTTTTGGTGCTTATCATTTTATCATGCGATCAAACTAGACAAAATAAAATCACGGGTACATAAGTGTTTCAAGTGAGATTAAAAATAAATGCAGGTGAAATACATGGACCCTAATTTGCCCCTTAGCTGGAGAATCACCCGAGTACAGTAACGCTCATTTGTGCATCTATGGATTTGTTGGTCAGGCATAGAGTTGGTGCATCGCTAACATCAGGAGTCAAAAAGCGAATGCATCATGAACTACCAAACACTAATCCAGCACAGAGTTGTGCCGGTATTTATACACTGCAATACTCAAATATGTCTTAAATAAGCGATTCACAATGCACGTACCTTCTACTTGTATACACAACAAAACTGAGTTGAAAACAACCATTAAACAATACAAAAATAAACACTAATTTAAAAATACAAAAATTGAGCTTACTGCTTCACTGCTCTCTGCTGGCACGTGCTGACTCGTTGGAGCAGAGCCATTAACTTGCCAGAAATCCTCTCACTTGAGTCCACTTTCTTAATAGCCGTGCGCCAGATTCCTAGCACACTCCAGCATTTAAAGGGGAAGACAGATGACACTATGATTGGTTGATTTTATGTTACGTTCAAAACACGCCCATAATTAATCTGCATTCTGTGCGCTATTTTGCTCTCAGATTACATGCCATATAAATAGCAAAAATGAATTAGACATACCCCAAAGCCCTATTCGGACGGGATTCATTTTATATGGGGAAGTGGAGTAATGTAATTTTACCACAGGATGTCTGTAATATTTATAGCCGATTCGCATGGGATAAGATAGCTCGGTATAAATGTCAGAGATGTGAGTGGCTGCTCAAACAGGCCTGAAGCACTGCCATCACTCCTCAAAAAACATTAATAGACTGAATAGAATGAATTCATCTCTACAGTCACTTTCTATTGTGAAACTATAGGCTTCACATATTTTATTTTTTGGCTGTTTTGGCTATGCGCAGTGCTGTGGGCTCCGTGGAACGACGCGCACTCAGTGTGCCAAAGCAGGTGGTCTGAACACCTCATAAAAGCATAAAACAAACGTGTCCCATCCCACCCAAATGCACTTGCACTATGCATCTTAGACTGTACACCATAGATTTTTTTTTATGCCCAAAACACCCCCATGATTAAGTGCCTAAATGCAACACATTTGCACCCTGCACCCTATCTGTGCTCAGATTATGTATGGTGTAAATTGCAGAAATGAGCTGGACACGCCCCAAATGAACTCAAGCTGTGCATCTTAGACCTTGCACCATAAATTTTATCTTTTGCCAAAACACGCCCCTGACTAATTAAGTGACTAAATGCAATCCATTTGCACCCAGCACCCTATTTGCACACAGGTTATACACTGCATAAGTAGCAAAAATTCAATGGACAAGCCCCAAATGAATTTGTACTATGCATCTTAGACTGTGTGCCATAGATTTTATGATATGCCCAAAACACCCCCTATTTGTGCTCAGATTATGTATGGTGGAAATTGCAAAAAATTAGTTGGACACGCCAAAAAATGCACTCATGCTATGCATCTTAGACTGTGCAGCATAGATTTTAACTTTTGCCAAAACACGCCCCTGACTAATTAAGTGACTAAATGCAACTCATTTGCACACTGCACCCTATTTGCACTCAGATTATGCACTGCATTAATAGCAAAAATTAGTTGGACACACCCCAAATGCACTTGCACTATGGATCTTAGATTGCATACCATAGATTTTATCTTTTGCCAAAACACGCCCTTGACTAATTAAGTGACTAAATGCAACCATTTGCACCCTGCACCTTATTTGCACTCAGATTATTGTAGAGCAGGTAGCTCAGCGGATAAGGAGCTGGTCTGCCAATATGTAGACATGGGTTCAAATCCTGCTCGTGCTACCTGTCTGTGTCCTTGGACAAGACACTTAATCTACATTGTCTCAGTCCACCCAGCTGTAAAAATGGGTACCGTCCTTGGCTGGGGAAGTAAATGTGAGGCATCATTGTAAAGCGCTTTGAGCATCTGCTACATGGAAAAGCGCTATAGAAATGCAGTCCATTTATTATGCACTGCATTAACAGCAAAAGTTAGTTGGACACACCCCAAATGCACTTGCATTATGGATCTTAAGATTGTGTACCATAGATTTTTTTGTTTTGCCCAAAACACACCCTTGACTAATTAAGTGACTAAACACAACCATTTGCACCATGCGCCCTACTTGCGGTCAGATTATGCACACCATAAATATCAAAAATGAGTTGGACACACTCGAAATGCACTTGTGGTATCCGTCTTTGATCGCGCGCCCATAGATTGTCAAGATAGGGCCCCAGGGCCCACTGACTGTCATCCCTAAAATATGTGCATGGAGTAACCACGAAGAACTTTACCTTACTTAAACTTTAACATCATCAGAAAGCTTTCATCTGTTCCTCAGCCTGTCACATCTCATCTGCTACAGTTCCTCTGGAGAACTCCAGTCATCATCAGCATTCTGTTTTTTGTCATTCCATCTATTCTTTCCTGCTTACATGTATTAAAGTGATGATTGTGTTTGAAATTCCAACCAGCCACCGAACCAATCCAACTGGCTGTGGTCTTCTTGTCACTGAAGCACTTTTCTTTTTGACCGTGTAGCAGCAGCATCGAAGTCAGACAAAGTGACAAAATCCAGATCCACTTCACTTGGAGATTTATGGAATCAATAACTGTATATGGTTTTTGCTGCATTGTTTTGTTGTCATGGTCTTTAATTTGTCCCAAACCATGTATTAGTCACATCTTCAGGGATGCTGCAGTTGTATTTATTTGATTCTGAACCATAAAAGCTTTGAATCTGGTTGCTTTGTGTCTTTAAAGGTAAATCAGCGTGCACTTAGGTGACAAGGTGGCTAAAATATTCTCACCTCTGAGCAGCTACAGTTACATCCAACAAGTCCAATACTTCCTCCCACTCCCCACTTTGGTTGGTCGTCCATTGTCTCCAACAAAAGAACTTGACACGTTGAATCGGAGCCAGTGATGGATCGCTTTTGAGGTCAGAAGCCTTTACCGGTGTTCTGGTTTCATCCCAGCCGAGCTTCCAGCCCTGAATAGATGCTTCCAAACAGTGCAAAGACTAAAGCGTTATTTGTTGTGGAGTCATAGAGCCATTGTGGGAAAGATGGTTTTGGTGGCGAGGCTGGCTATTTTTACACAGATAAAACGGCTTTTGTCCTTCATATACACTGCTGTGGAAAAGTTATTATTTTTGTGTACATGGGGCTTATTTTCTTTATTAGTATGTCAGTAAAAGAACTGGTTTTAAATTTCCAACTTTTAATTTAAAACTCAAATCTTCCAGAGAATTTTGTCTGTTTTATTAAAATAAGTAATATATTAAAGAAAGTAACACATCTTTTCAGATGAATAAAAATCTCATTACTTTGTAGAACTACAGCACAATACATGATTCCACAAAGACAACCAACAGGATAATAATGAATAATTTATTTACAAATATGATATTGGGATAGCTAACTCAAAACAATCTGAACGTGAACTTTTCAGTCATGTGCATTTTTGTGATATTTTTCCAATTGAATTTGCTATTTTAATTAATTCTTTAGCTTGTATTGTGTTGTATTCTCTTCTTTCCTCTTAACTTGTACTTATTAATATATTTCTGTACCAATCTTTCATTACTCTTTAATTTCTTGTGAGGCACCTTGTGTTCTGATGATGGATGGATATTTATTTTATTTTTCATTCTTAACACTCTTTGTTGTTGATATTTCGAAGTTTTTCATTTTTGCTTCTTTTTTTTTAACCTGCTTATGATTTTTGCACAGTACTGTACATGCACTGTGGTTTCTGTTCAGGCTTCATATTTTAAATGTTTTACTGTTAATGTGTAGAGCAGAGAGCAGATGATGGTACAGATTTGATATGCAGCACATAATGATGTAGTTAACATTATAGTAAAACTGACATGTCACCACACCTGGAAGGGCACTCAGTAGAGCGCACACCTCTGTCAAGGTTCCGCAGTCATCTTGAATTTAAATTAAGCCCAAAACGAAATTCTAATACTTAGTTCACTCCAGCAGACCAACCCTGGCAAAAAATAAAAATTTTCCCCTCCAGATCCAGAGCATTATCGAGAAGTACAGCTATGGATAGACAATTGTGGGATTGTGAACACTCACCTTTGATCCTATTTGCTCACTTTTGCTAACCTATGATCCTGATCTTTGTTCCTGATCACTCATCTTTGATCTTGATGGTTGAATTTAGGTCCTGATTGGTGAACTTTGATCCTGATCACTGAACTTTGATCCTGATTGTTGACCTCTGAGCATCAGATCAGCATTTTGTTTCTAACCACTGACCTATGATTCTGATCCTGAGCTTTGTTCGTAATCACTGATCTTTGATCTTGATCTTTGAGCTTGGGTGAACTTTAGTCCTAACTGCTGATCTGATTCTGATCATGATCTTTGCAATCACTCATCTTTGATTTTGATCATGGAACTTTGATCATGATCACTGACTTTTGAACCTGAACACTGATATTTGACCCTGATTGCTAAACTTTTTTAACTACTGAGCGTTGACTTTTGAACCTGAATACTGAACTTTGATCCTGATCACTGACCATTGACTGCTAAACGTTGATCCTGATCACTGACTTTTGAACCTGAGCACAGAACTTTGATCCCAATCACTGACATTTGAACCTGAACACTGATATTTGA
>OMMV01234666.1:2305-12990 GCA_900302635.1 Chatrabus melanurus | reverse complement strand
GTTGACTTTTGAACCTGAATACTGAACTTTGATCCTGATCACTGACCATTGACTGCTAAACGTTGATCCTGATCACTGACTTTTGAACCTGAGCACAGAACTTTGATCCCAATCACTGACATTTCAACCTGAACACTGATCTTTGAGTCTGATTGTTAACGTTGATCCTGATGATGAAGCTTTGAGCATGATTGCTGACTTTTGAATCTGAGCACTAAACTTTGATCCTGATCACTGACCTTTGAACCTGAACACTGATCTTTGACCCTAATTGCTAAACTTTGATCCTCAATATTGACCTTTGATCCTGATCACTGTCCACTGAACCTGAATACTGTACTTTGATCCTGATCACTGACCATGACAGCTAAACGTTGATCCTGATCACTGACTTTTGATCCTGAGCACTGCACTTTGATCGCAATCACTGACCTTTGAACATGAACATTGATATTTGACCCTTATTGTTAACCTTTGACCCTAATTACTGAGCTTTGATCCTACTCTCCAACATTTGAACCTGGACACTGAACTTTGATCCTGACCACTAACATTTCAACCTGAACACTGATCTTTGAGTCTGATTGCTAAACTTTGATCCTGATGATGAAGCTTTGATCTTGATTGCTGACTTTTGAATCTGAGCACTGAACTTTGATCCTAATCACTGACCTTTGAACCTGAACACTGATCTTTGACCCTAATTGCTAAACTTTGATCCTCATTACTTAACTTTGATTCCGATCACTGACCATTGAACCTGAACACTAAACTTTGATCCTAATCACTGGCCTTTGAACCTGATCTTTGACTCTCATTGATAAACTTTGATCCTGATTACTGAGCTTTTACTGTTTGCTATGCTTTGATATGCCTCTTGATCTGGATCCACACCAAAATTTAATTTGTGGTCCCTTTGCTCAAACCAAACACTTCCACCAAGTTTAATTAAAATCTGTTTATTTATTTGTGTGTGTAAATCTGCTAAAAAAAAACCCGACAGGCACCAGTAAAATCAACCTAAGCTGGAGGTAATGATTCATTTGTATTTGTGTTCTTAAATTCTTAGGTTTTGAAAATCACATTCTTTTGCGTGTGTGACGCTGAAAGAGGTCATTGTACCTCAGGGTCTATTTTCTAACCAACGTGAATATAACTCATCCAAAACAAAGGCGTCTCTATGATACTTATATCGTGAACTTTATCAGCTTTGCCTTATGCTTGAGGGAAAACAATAGTTATCAGACTTTTGTTTTTAATTCTTCAAATTCCTGCTGAGCCTGAAAGACGGTCAGTTAATCATTTTATTCTTAAAGATTGGAACATTTTGCACTTTTCAATTTTTAAACAATTCGTTGGAGAAATGGTGACAACCCCTCGCTTAACTGCCCCCTCCGCCCGCCTGGCAGTAAAAAGGGTCACAGTTAAAACACGCGGTGTATAATTTTAGAGCTTTTTCCCAAAGGGAGCTCCTGGTGCCGGTGTGGAGACGACAATGCGCACGCAGCGGTGCCGCACACGGATCAGTTTCCTTCTTTGTCAGTTGTGAATGGGGGCGGAGGAAGCAAACTCATTAGAACCCTATAAAAAGAAAGTATCGGAGATCATAAAACGCACGAGCGCAGGACTAAAAGCTCACTGACAGGGCGTACTGATCCTGTTTGTCACCCGCAGCACATCACACCGGGGCTGTCTGGTTTCAGTTTATGGATGGCACGCATCTGTCTGAAGATCTGATTGTCATCTCGCTCCTTATTGCGCAGTGGCAACTGATGGACACTCTAAGGGCGCACGGCGCGTCTCACTGAGAAATTAGTTTAGGCTTGATTAAGTGACAGTTTTCTGTGGCACTTCAGTGTTTTTTTTTCCTTTTAATTAATTTATTTTACCTCAAGGATGCTCATCTTTGCTTGGAATAGATGCTGTGTTGTGGTGCTTCTCGTCGCTATACTGAGGATGGGGACATCCCAGGTATCAGAGGCGCGCCCAAAGGCGAACTCCATCAAACCGGCTCTGCTGGAAGAGGCGCCCACACCCGCTACAAACCCCTCCATCCACACCGGGATCACCAAGAAATACAACATTCTTGCACAGGTAAGCTCAAATGGAACGAGGAGTGCGCCAAACCCGCATTATAGCTCCTTTGACAAGGATTAGGATTCAATTTTACAGGCAATAAATAAAATGTAACAATTTAGAAATGCGTATCTCATTCTGATGACCTGCTCAGTGAAGTAGAATCGTTTGTTTTATTTAAATGTGTTTGTAGTAAACAGAAAAAAGCGTGCGTAATTGTGCGTAAACGTCTCCAAATCGCTTTAGGTGAAAAACGGCCCTCCAACATAAAAGCGCTCGCTGCGGATCGTTATTGGGAATGGCAGGGATTTGGATCCCTCATAAAACCTAATTGCCTCTCAGACCTGACGCCACAGTTTGGTGCGGCACACTTCCACACTAATTATTAATGGCAGAAGAAATGTGAGAAAAACGTTAACACTTCTGTCTGGTTCTTATAGTGTCATTAAAGTGGTTCAGACTTGCTTGGAATTATGGGATTCTTTCTGTGGGGCCTCTAATGGCTACTCTTACCAAACACTTAATACGCACTCAAACAGCCATCAGTAACCCGCTGGTTCACCACAGTACTCCAGTTTGGCACAAAAAGTGTGCACATTAAAGATATGGCAGGTTTCTTTCTAAGTTGTGAAAATTATGAGTAACTTTTACCGAGTGAGGAATTTGAGTCATGGACTTATTGCATGGTGAGAAAAGCAAAATAGTCCAAAAGCAAACTGTTGATTAATTTAATTCAAATTCTATGAGTTTTATAGTTAAATGGAGTTTGTTCCTCGATTTTGAGCAGCAGATGGCACTGCCAGCTCTCCACCACATCCACTAGATGAGGCCGCTCCCCATCAGACACATTATCTTCATCTTTTTGGTCATATTCTGCATCTTCCCATGTAGATTGATTCAACCTGTTCAGTTTAAGACAGTGTTTAATATTTGAAGTTTGTCGCTTTGACAGAAAACATAACGGACAAGCCACTTTCTCTCCTTTGCGGCACGTAGAGGTCCAACCTCAAGCCACCCTGCCAGACCTCAGTTTGAGCACCTGTTTGCATCTCTGCCACTGCAATAATCTGCAGTGGTTTGGAAGAATGGGCTCCAATAAGCAGGCAGAGACGATGATGTTGTACAATCAAAATGCTGTGATCTTCAGTGTCCAAATCGAGGCAGCTAATGGGGAGGAGTGTGTGTGTGTGTGTGTGTGTTATAACTGCTGGTTTTCCAAAGTTGCACAAATACGCAGCTTGATGCCGGTGACAATTGCAGTGACCTCCTGTATGTCATCACGAGGCTGTAAATTAAAAATAACAAGTCTGCTCTCTCATGGAGAGAGTGATTTAAAAGGAAAGAAAGTGGTGCAAGTTTGCATTGATTTTGGAGCAGTCATGTTGAAATATTACATTTTATGATCCCTCACTAGTTTCTTGTAACAACAGAAACATTACGGAACAATTTAATTTCTGCGGCGGCTGCGATTTATACATTTCTCTTCTGGCATCTGCATCACCAGAGAGCTGCAGTGCCAACATCCTACAAGAAGCAGATTTATGGCTTGAGTTTGTTGCAGTTGGTGAGGGAGTGCTGGCAGATTATCGAACCACGGCGGGTTCAAGAGATTACGTGCTTGCATTTATGTGAGAATCTTAATAATTCACCACAAATATTTATCCGTGAGGTGTTGACCTCCATGCTGGGAACAATTTTGGGTCTAGCTCAAGCAGACTTGAAAACAAGGAAAGGAGTAACAAGGGATCAAACTGCCGACCCTTTGCTGCACGGACAACCTATTCCATTACACAAGCCGGGGTTGTTCCATTTTCTTTCTTTTGTTTGTTTGAACGGTAAATCCCCAGTCAAATTCAAGAGTCAACATCCCTACTTAGCTCTGATTAAGCACCTTAAACTCTGCCGACGTCAAAAATAATCACGGAAGACACCAAGAATAAATTGTCCTCACTTTCTTACTTTCAAATTATGAGACGAGGGAGTCCAGTCACCCGCTGGAGATGAGGCAATGCAGCAGGAAATGGTGTAATTTGGTTAAAGCCCTCGATTATAGGAAGCCTTTGATAGGCTCTGTGGGTACTGACAAATTTTGGTGATAACGGTTGCCGTAATCCCACATAAACCAGGTCCTGATTTTGTCTCTTTAAAGAAAACAGATGCGAGTCCTTTACAGATCATCTTAACTGGGCTAAAACTGACTAAACCACAATGTTTAAGACCTTAACAGTTAGTGCTCACAGGTGGCACTGGTTCCTCAGAGGAGAACCACTAGAGAGTAGAAGGGCACTCAGAGAGCGCAGACCTCTGTCAAGGCCAATAGTTCACTCTTCTCTCGTATGTTTTTCTAGCCTGTGAATTAAAATTAATGCATATTTTTCCCACTTGATCTGGACTAAATCCTGCACATTCATAGATATTATTACTATAAATATGCCTGATTGTTTTTCTTTGAGATCCATGTAATAATTCCTGAGAACTTTATGAAAATGTTATTAAAAAAAAATCCTTTATCTCACAATGTTGAAAAAAAAAATCCTGGGTCAAATTCTTGGGTTCTTCCTTGACCAGTGGTCCACCAAGTTTCATGGAAGTTGCCCTGGTAGTGTTTGTGTACTCGTGCTGAAAGAGAAACAAGCAAACCAACAAGATCAAAAGTGCTCATAAATGCCACGCCCACATTTCAAAGTATCAGGCATGCAGAAAACTCAGCTTCACGAACAATACGACGTATTCTCATGAAGCATTTTGTATGATATCGTCTGAAAAGTTAAACACGATATTTTGTGCACGATCCTACGAATTTCCAAGCGCATGCGCAACACGCATTTAGAGTTTAGAAACTTGCGTTAGGTTTAGGGTTTGAATAACAATAATAATAAGCATGAGAGGAATATCCGCCTCTTTTTTCAGTCACAAGATCGACATGTTTTTGTTTTTGGTCATGTGATCACAGCCTCCCACCTGATGATTACGTGGGATATGTACGAGTTTTTCTGAATTATTTTTTTGTACAATTTACAATTTGCTTCATGAAGATAACCTGAACAATAAAATATCTCCACATATTTCTATAAAATTTGCCATTTTCCTCTATATTAGCATGGGGGTGGAACCTTGACCTCTGACCTTGATCGTTGACCGATCCTAAAGAAAATCAGATCACATCTTCCCATCCTTATTCCCAATGCACCTGCAAAGTTTGATCAAAATCAGATCAGGCGCTCTTGCTAACATGCTACATAGAAACAGACAACAAGGCAATCCGTGGCTAATAAATGGTGATATAAAGACGGCGAACCCTGAAACAACAAGGTAACTGATGACGTGGCGGTATTCATGCAACACGTCTGTCGTGGTCACTCAGCCTCAACTTGTTACTTTATTTAATTCAGCACAGAGGTCACCTTAACGAGCGATCTCTGAAGGCTCTGCCCATAAATGTAGAGCCACGCCCCTTCCCCGTGTCAGCCCTGCCCTCCTCCTCCAAACTAAAAGGACTGTTTGGTGATCCTAATGAGCTGGGAAGGCGGGCGGAGGTGTGACTGCTTGTTAGCGCCTGGCTCCATTGGAGTCTGGTGTCCTGTGGCTTTTCCAGTCTGTGGGTCCTTTGGGCGCTGTGAGGGCCCCACGCCGGATCAAACAGGGGCCTCCTGTGGAGTCTGCTTTACTGTAATTGGACCTGTTAATGAGAGAGGAGGCTGCTCACCTCCCATTCCACAGGATTACACCTTTTAGCGTAACACACCTCCTAGATTACAATCGAGATGTTTGCCTTTGAGGGGAGCAGCCATGTGACTTCTTCATAAGACCAACTCAAAATGTATACTTAAAGAAAGCCCGGCGTTATTTTTGGAGACTTTAGATTCTAGCGCTCAGAGGCACATGCACATAAACACGTGTTTTGAGTGATGAAAGACGGTGAGCTGCGTTTGAAGCCGTAGTTTCTGTGAATGACTTGTGCGCAGCCATCCCCGTGTTATCCGATACCGCCTGTCTGTGCTTTCAGGGCATGTCACGCTTGTTTATTCAGAGACATTGTTTATGTGACTCTTTAAGGCCCCCTGACGCTCATTGACACCACTCACAGTTTAAGGTTGCGCTTGATCTCTGAAGGTCAAATGCAGCCATGACACTTTGCTCAAAACGTGCTTGTTGTGTCAAATCCTTCAAATTACAGCAGACAGTGGCGGAACCACGGGTTTTTTTCTTGGTCGGCATCATAGGGGGGCATGATTATTTAGTGGAGGGGCAATGGACTTTGGAGCAAATGTGCAAATATACATTTTAAACTATATTTAAAATGCCTACTGCATATATGTCTGTTAATTCTGTACTATGCAAAAGTTTTAGACAAATTTGATTTTCTTAAGCTTATTTGTTAAGGAAAAAAGCTGTAGTGTAATAAAACATAGGCAGCCTATTCTCACAAAAAAAATTCATAGTGAAACGTATGAAAAAGTGGTGTACAAAAATTCATACAAATACATATTTTTTGTGTGGATTTCATACATATCCCACATATTTTCTGCGGGGAGGCGGCAATGACATCACCAACACCAAGATGGTGAATCATCCGAGTGAAAACAACGCAAATACGTTCTAAATGTTAAATGCAAAATGCGTGTTGTGCATGCACGTTAGAATTCTTAGGAATAAGGACGAAATCTAGTGTTTTGTATCATAATCATACAAAATGCTTCATGGAAATATGTTGAGCATAGGATAATAGTCTAATAGCAAAATATAGACTAAAAAGCATAATAAAAATATACACCTCTTGCATTATGTAAATATTTGCCACAATATTACATGGTAATTACATGGAAACCAGGTAATAGGACCACATCAGTCAGAAAATGTGAGAAACAAGATTTTCAATAGAAAATGTCAATTTTCTGTTGAGGTCATGATAGGGCTACTGGATTTCTTGGTAGGGCTGCAACTCCATCAAGCGTCACCCTAGAGCCGCCTATGGCTAAGCAGGTTAATTGATCACCAGTGTTTATCTGAATTTTCACAAAATTGTACAAAAAGCTTTCAAGTGGTCACCCACAAAATCTGGTAGAATGATCAATCGTTTGGAGAGGAAGAAGCCACGAAAATTTGAAGGAGTTTGGGATCTGAGTGTTGTTTGTGGATCGTTTCTTTTCTATCTTTCACACAGCCAGATGCTTTATTTTTCACCGAAACCAATCCAATTACAGAGATGACATGTGTCAATCACACAAACGCCATGAGACCTGGATAAGGATCCAGATCTGTTATACTGAAACATACATTCAGACTGGAGCAGGGGTGGATTCACGCACAGGCTTGTTGAAGCCGAGGGCCCAAGTGATATGGGGCCTCACATTTTTACTGCACAAAAATACTATGGAGAACACACACATTAATATAAAAAAAAACACACACAATATACAACAAAATAATAGTCTATCACTTGCAACTAATAATGCCTACCAGTGACTGTGAACAGAACACTGTCCCTTTGTGTGATGGGAACTGATGCAGCTCGAGATACTCTTACTTTTTATGTTAATTAAAAAACAAAAAATCATGTACAATGTTTGGAGCTGTACTTTCATTAATCGTCAGAAGCTTTTTTTTTTTTTAAACTACGGTCACATTTTTACTCACTGTGGGCTCAATTTTCACTGCACCTGCACCTCTACAGAAACAGCACAGCATAATCATGGTTAGAAGATGGTTTAACTTAAAAATGTATTTTCTGCAGTATAACACAGTTATAATTGAAGAAAAAAGTAAATGTATCTTACAACAATTTTAAAGAAGCTGGAATCTACACATACAGTACAAAATGTTCCCAAGTGCCCACAAGGATTACCAAAATTGGGAAAAATTAGGCGCTTTACATAATATATAAATACTTAAAATATGTTGTCTTTTTCTCTTCTATTATTGCTCTCAACAGCACTTTCCCTTCTAAAATGTGGATTGCGTGAACGGTTTATGTTTTGCAAAAGTTAAAAATGAGGTGCAGAAAAAGTGATTTTGATTACATATTGATTACATAGACTTGGTTATTTTTGCTGACGGAAGTGTTTGGTGCACACGATTAGTTCAAGGACTGTCAGAAATGTGAAAACCCATTGATAATTTCAATTTTTACAATTTCTGGCTATGCTCAATGGTGTAATTCTGGTGGTTTCAAAAAAGAAAACATAAACATGCTTTTTAAATCCGCCGACAGGTTGTGGAATTTAAAGGCTGAAAAACAAATTTGTTCACATATTTCTTATTAAAAAATTACAGTGGTAGGAAGTGCTATTTGCAATATTTTATTTTCCTGTTGTCACATACATTCTGTGTTTATAATACTATTTTAAGGGTCCCAGGGGCCTATGGCTTCATTCTCCAAGCTGATCCAAATATAAACAATAATGTTGTTAATCACAATTTTTTTTTTTTTAAATGTGAGAATTGCTCAATCTTTAGAAGCGTGCACCCTCTGAGTGCCCTTCTAATATCTTATATCAAATGCTTTATTTTGTTGTTGTTTATCACTTCAGAGTTGTTGTAGCAACGACAGTGCCGGGACATCGTGTATGAACAGGTCCATTATTTTATCTTATTTTTATGCATTACGGTTCAGTTATATCAGCACTCTGGAATGCCTCTACAGATGTAAATAAGGGAATAAAAGGCCGGGGAAGCTTTCAAAGCTTGATATATCCTGAGGTAAATTCTGTCTAGATTGCTCCCGCACATTTAGGGTTCCTCTTCAAAGCAGCAGAGCTTTACCAGCACGAGAGCAGCACGAGACAGCGCCGGAGGCCGCTGCACACCTTTATCACCAGCATACCAAAAGAGGCTGCAGAGTACACTTCCTCCACGGGGCACTGCACTTTTATGTGCAAAGAGTGGAAAAATAAGGGAGAAAAAAAAGAAAAAAAAAAGGTGGGCTGAAGCCATGGGATGAATGAACCAGAGACGCATTTCAAACATGACAAGATAAGGTGAGATTATCAGCTGTGACTGGAAGGTCGTCCTCGTATCACAAGGTTTCAAAAGGCCTGTCTCAGAGCTGGAGGCATGATGGAAGAGGTGCACGCTGCTAGGTCTCTGCCTCCCCCCTCCCCTTCTCTTCCATATTCACCGCACGCTGTAATCGATCCGGGGCTCAGAGCAGGTAGCGCCGCACATGGCCACGCTTGTTTGTCTCCACATTTAGATAGCAACACATTTTTCATGACGAGTCAAAAGTCCCGCTGCATTTTCTTGAACACATGTCAGTGTTCGGCAGCATATTTTCCTCAGCTGTGATTAAACCAAAAAAAAAAGAAAAAAGATCAAGGCGAAAGAAGACAAGCACTCAGGTGAATAATCTGAGAACATTTTTTCCAACACAACAAAGAATTCTTTAAAACATCAGGGCTTTGTTGCTTTCATCAACACATTAAAAATGTGCATTATAGAGATCCATCATAATGATGGATGAACTTTCATCTAAATATTCTTCCTCGCTTTCCTGCGACTGTATCATTGTCTCCATGTGTTTCCAACTTGAGAAAGTCGGCGTGGCCAATGTCCAGAGAGCCTAATCGCGCTCACGTTCTTAAGCACATGCACATTGACTAACGTGCTGAAATACAGATATTGCTGAGAGTTGATTTAAACATATGGTGTACATTTAGGTTTGGAATGATGAGGGATGGCAGCGCCTCTCAGCTGACCTTCTTGCCCAAATGGAGTTTTCTGTTTATTGCGGCTATAATGATTTTAGTCTGATTTAAGTCACTTTCATTTTTGCTCATATTTGTTGTTCAATGTTTGTCAGTGGTAGGCCACTTTAAATCAGATCCATCAGCGCTGTGCCAGCTGAATGTGGTTGTGGCTTGCCAGAGAAAACACGTTGTTCTGGATATGATTCACACACAGTGTTCATTTTTCGATTTCAAGAGGTGTTGTTTCAAAAACCATATCTTAAAATCAAAGTACGGGTCCCATGTTACGCCTGAGCAAAGCGACACACAGTGCAATGCAACTGCTATTGTTAGTTGCCAACCAACGCAGTTGGTATTTTCACCCATGTTGTGTAAATAGCGAATGGCCTTGTGCTCATCTGTGCGTCCATAGGCGTGTTGGTCTTAAAATGAGGTGTGGTCAGGTGCAGCACTGGTGCACTGCTATCACGAGGCAGCAGAAAGAGATGACACCATAGTGCACCAAAACCTGCTTGTACACACAGGGATGCGCATTACTGCATCAAACGACAACAAAACTGATTTGAAAGCAAAACTTAAAAAATAAATAAAAGTAAAAACTAATGTAAATATACAAAACTTTAATAACTGGTTTGATGTGTCTACAATTTATATGGTGCTATATTCAGATACGCCTTACATAGGCAATTTCTCAACACACGTACACGCTGCGTCTACAGACTTACAGGGATGCGCATTACTGCATCAAACTACAACACAACTGATTTGAAAGCAAAGGTTAAAAAATTAAATAGAAGTAAAAACTAATGTAAACATACAAAACCTTAACAAATGGTTTGATGTGTCTACAATTTATATGGTGCAATATTCACGTCGCCTTACATAGGCCAGTTCACAACACGCGTACTCTCTGCTTGTACACAA